>WWET01000919.1:92638-105267 GCA_011038615.1 Limnodynastes dumerilii
TAATTTATATTTTATTTATCTTTTCTAATACAATAAAACTTATTCTATCATTGCAGCATCTCGTCAAGTAAATAATGTTTTTCTTTTCTTTTGTGTGGATGAGGATTCAAGATATCATATTGAAGATCAATGGCGTCTGGGAACCATTGATTGGAAAGTCTGTCTGCAGCGACAGCGGAGATCCATTACAGGACCCCTGTGCAATCCTGAGGTTCGTACGTGAGAGGGTAGACCAACAGTTCTCAACCTTTTATTTAGGGAGTACCAGTTGCTCACTATGCCCACACACACACACACACACACACACACACATACACCTTCCCAATCCACACAATTCTTTATGGTTTTGCCAAGCTGCAGATTTATTTTGAACCTATTTTGTTGTTACTCTCAAAACACAGGATCCTATTTATTTCCACAAGCTGAATTAAAAATAATTAGAACTATTGTTTACATTACAATAATTCTCTAAAATCTCTGTGAATTATATAGTTATAAAATGTACTAGTACAATATTCTTTTGTTACATGCAATACAAGAACTGATTGCAAATAAAGAAATTCAACCCTGGACTTTATATACATGCACACTCTCCATGCTGTTTCATTGTACTGTGTGGTAATGGAATAGAAAGGCTATTATTTAACATCATTACCATTTAATTTCAAACATCCTCAGTTGTACTGGTTTGCTGTCCGAGAACTTCATTTTTTTGCAGTTGTCTTTTTTCAAATGTTTATTATTCAGTGTTCATTTAACGTAATAAATTGCTTATTTTATCATTCAAATAAATTTACATAGCAATCAAATAAATGATGATGCCCTGCAGCTGTGTCTGCTTTATTTGCTCAACTCTTTGGGACATGACAGCTTAGCAGGTAGAATAAGCAGAGCTGCAGTGGTTTGTGTGTTCTGCAATGGCCGCCAGCCATTGTGAACCCTGAGCTCCATCACGCCCCCCTTCCTCCCAATTCTAGCACCAGCTGCTTAAACCTGTCTAGTGGCAGCACCTGGCTTGATTCTGGCAGACACAATCCAATAATTGGGTCGATCAACCGATAATGCTGTATGTTCTAGAAAACAGGGCACACTCCTCTGGTGCAGCGACATTGGCAAAAGTTGCTGACAATGGGCCTGATCTAGAACTACGATGTTACACTGAGTGGTCTAATGCTCAGTGTAACATCGCAGCACTCCCCCGACACTCCCCCTTGTCCTACCGTATTAACACTCGCTTACGCCGGCTGAAGGCTACCCTAACTTCAGCTGGTGTAAGCGAGTGTTAATACGCTGTCCCCGCCTACCTGCACTAACTGCAGAGTAGTAATGCTGGGGGACGCCCGCTCCAGCGTTACTACGCTGCTACTACAGACGCCCGATCCTCGATCGGGCGTTGCCGTAGCTACGCCGGGCAACATCTGCCTGGCGCATGCGCAGATCGGCTTATCAGCCGATCTTACGCTTGCACCCATTGTTTTAACGCCGCCAAGCGTAGGTCTGGATCAGGCCCAATGGAATTAATATGCAAACACACAGAGGCCTAAAAAATACCTGAAGTGCTTGCAGATCCCTACAAACCTATAGATCGGGGATCCGATCACATCTGGAATGGAAGTCTGGATCTGGCATATAAATACTAGAAAGATATCAGCTGAATTATAAATATTCATTTACTCACATTCCCAGAAGGCAGATATTTCTCAGGCTATTAGAGCGATGCCTAACCAGTGTTCCACTGTACTATATTTCTGTAATCTGCTGGGTGTTCATTAAAGTATAATGTGAAAATAAAGCTTTCATTAACACTACCTCGGGCATTCCCTTATTTAAATGATATGAGTTGTTGATCAATCAGTGACTATTTCAAATTTTACAGAGGACGTCATATCTAATGTTATACAATTCAGTGCATAATTGCCTCTAAATAACCTGTTTTTAAACAAGACAGAAATGATCATACTTTGCAATAAATATTTTTTTTTATTAATTTAACAGTTAATCTCTGAAAAGATTTCAAAAAGCCTCCATAAAAACATATTATTTCATTATTATTATTAAATGGTAATTAAGTTGAAATATCTTATCTGTGTTTTTATCCTGACTTACCGTACTTTGTGTTCTCGAATACACAAAAAACTCTGAAGTTTGAAGGTAAAACATCCAATATTTTTTCCATTATAGAAGAACAAATGCTTTAGACTAAAGAAGCTATTCAGCTAAAATGCACACAGTGCTTGGACAAGTCTTCTTGCAGTGCGTGTGTTTTTTTTCCTTTCAATCACTCTATTTGTGAGAAAAAGGCATTATGAAAGTACATTCTTATACTGACAAGCAGACGAATTCAATTATCTGAGTCAATGTAGTCTAAAAGTATAAACACAGGATAGAAAGAAAATTTCAGTAAAAAGTGCCCATATAGAGGGTTAGATCCAGAACTACGTTTGCCGTACGTTTACTCGCGTACGTACCTTCTATACACTCCCCTAGTAACACCCCTTGAATGTACGTATTTTGTCATGATACGCTTTCCAAACCCTACCTTAACTTTTGCCAGCGTAACCGCAGTGATCCGCACACGTACGTATGGGCAACACGTATTTACGCAGCTAAGCACGCCCATACTGTACACTTTAAATACAACCCCCCGCCTACTTCACGTATTTCAGAAATATTTTGGACTCACGTAAAATTGGCACGCCCACACGTAAGTATTTACGTGACACATACGTGAATGGCCCATACGTTCACAATTACGCTACGTTACTGAGCGTATTTTCTATAGTGTGCATGCACAGTACTTACCAAAAGGCGATTTTACGTCTCCGCCACGCGTAAATTCGCTCACAAGCGTTGTTCTGGATCTGGGCCATAGAGTTTGTTTTATGTGGTATTTAATGTTAACGCATGGGAAATGATTTCTGCAGTATGGGAGGAGTCAGAGGACTGTAATGTCTCTTACACACTGTACGTCATGTATGTGTATGTAGCATTTTACATATAATGTTGTTTCTGTCCAATGCACAATGTACAAACGAGTGTGGGTCCCCATTGCAAACGGCCCTATTTTGCTAGGGCCGTTTGCTCCTAGCCAGTTTGGAACAGGCATAGCAATCAATCACCAATGCTCCAAAAGGGTAAGCAACCCAACTCCCTAACCCTAAGTCACCCTGCCCCGGGTTACTCACCTCTCTGGTGGTCCGGCGGCGGCTCTTCCAAAAATGAATGGGTGAGTATGCAAATCGAATAGTCACCCATTCATTATAAAAAAAATTCTGCAATGTATCACAATTAAAATAGGGACAGCCGAAAAGCAACTTTCGGCTATCTCTATTTCGCAATGTGAAACATCACAGTGGGGACTCGCAACGTGTACAAACATCCCAAAGCCTTTTTCATTCTTGTCCTTGCTAGCTGTCAGCTTGTGTGTATGCGATATGACAAGCATTCTGTTGTTTCTACTTACATATGATGGATCACTAGTTGCTCTGTGTGTATGCAACTCTGAAATTGTCCACACACTATACCATACTATACACCCAACCGATATAATATAGACACACGCTGCCTGATAAATGTCTATCTATGTGGGAGGAAACCGGAGCACACAGAGGAATCCTACACAGACACAGGGAGAACATACAAACTCCACAAAGATCAGTTACCTTCCCCACATAGAATGAGAGTTTTCAGAAATAGGGGCATTCGAATGTTCCTTTTCGGATGTCCCTATTTCGAATACTCCTCCATTTTAGAAAAAAAAATTCAGAATGGGTGAGTATGCCGATCGGCATACTCACCCATTATATACCGATCGGCATACTCACCCATTCCTTGGAAACGCTGCCGCCGCTACCACAGGACCTGCACCATGGGAAAGGTGAGTAACCTCTCCAGGGTTAGGGTCAGGCTGCGAGGATGGAAGGGTTCGGGTCAGGCTGCAGGGGAGGGGGGGTTAGGGCCAGGCTGCGGGAGATGGTGGGTTAGTGTCAGTCTGCGAGGAAGGGAGGGTTACGGTCAGGCTGCGGAGAAGGGAAAGTTAGGGTAATGGAAGGGGAGGGTTAGGGTTATAATTAGGGGAAGGGGTGGGGTAGTTTTCAGGCTTACCTTTTGGAGCACCGTGTTCGATGCTCCGTGGATCGATTGCTATGCCTTATTGAGGCCTAAGCAATAGAAATCCCAGCCAGTTCGAAACTGGCTGGAAGGAAACAGCCCTATCAAAATAGGGCCGTTCTTTCCGGGGACCCACACCCCACACAGATAAGGCCTAGTTTGGAAATCAAACTCATGGCCTCAGCGCTGTGAGGCACAAGTGCTACTCACTGAGCCACCATGCGGCCCATTTGGCATGTTGCTTAATAAAACGATTACATTTTTACATAACTTTTATTTGATGAAGAGCCATTAAAGTTTATTTATGTATTCTTCATGTTTTCAAATAATAATAAAAAAACTACTCAAATATTATGACTTTCCTGGATGATGATTTAATAAAGGTTAATTGGGACATGTTCAAATAAGAGAGACCGCACAACCACTGCGAGGATACATCGGTTACTATGTGATGTGACCCGAGTCCTTTGCATAAAGTGAGTCTCAGAGTGTCAGTAATAGTCATCACTCACAGCTGTGCAAATAGCCAGGACTTGCCCCCCCAGGTCAAAATATGCCAGTCTGCCCTTGCCCTTGTACCTCTGCAAAGTCCACCAATACACTTGCATGGCTGCTGTCTCTTTAAAATATTTAAGAATGTTAGTAACTATGGCAATAGCTTTACCTGAGGTCTCAGAAGTAGATGCTGGCTGCAGTCCATAAAGCACCCAATCGTTTTCAGTATGTAGTGATAACAGGCTAAGCATTGCGACAGACAGATCATCAAATTAATCCCCCACGCTATAACTGAACCAAAACGTTACAGCATAACAAAGTTTTACTTTCTATACCTTATGCTTCACTGCTTTGTTCTCCAAAAACAAGCACAGAATGGAAAAGTCAACAGAAAACCTGTGATTCAGCTTGACCTAATTAGCAGTTTGTAACAATATAAGTTTGTTAAATTAGAAGTAGATGGTAATATTATTAAACATTTGTTGAAAAAGAAGTCTAAAGGCACAAAGTTGAAAAAAGCAACACATACAAACAATACACAATGTCCCATAACTTTATAGCACAAGCGAAATAGAGCAAAACTCCACAACTGCTCAGGTGTGAAGTATCTGAAAATGCCCCTGAAGGTTGCTTTTACCCTTTGCCACATTGCACAATAACACAATTGTGGACCGGCATTCTAGGTAATAACATGGTAATTAGCACACTCATTATTTTTTATTTGTCATAAACTTATCCCCTAGAGGTTTTGGCAGCTGTATTTCAAAGCCTGTACTGCTAGGCAATACAGCGGAAAGGAAAGAAGAGATTGAGCAGCTGTTTCCTGGACCTCTTAAACATAAATACATGTTTTTATTATTTTTTCACAAAGCAGAACAGACATTTACATTTGCTCAGAATAAAACTTAGCAGCTGTAAATACAGGAAGCTTTTACCATGGGGTGACATCAACATACATAGCAAGGATTCTTATAGATACCCTTCCAGCTCATGCAGGGTAACAATAATAAAGCTGGACTCAATCCAGACATCTGAAAAGAAGGTTTTTGCAATTGCTAAGATGGGCAATGTCTGCTTTTAGATACTGTGCACATGCTTGATCCACAATGTCTGTATGGATCTGTAACTTCCAGACATCCATACTTTTTTTTAGTTCCAATGACGTGGTAGGTGTGAGCGCTAGTCAGAGGGAGTAGGGATGCAAAGTGTGCAGTATAGGCGTGCCCTATGCACGCCGTCCTATCCAGACTTCCGATCCATTCCCATTTTAAGTAAGGACAAATCAGAAAGGATGAGTTTAGACCAGTACTCCTCAACCTTTTCTCCCCCTCGGCACACCTAAGCCTTTCCCAGAATTCCGCGGCACACCAAAAGAATAATATACAAAATAAAAGCAGGAATTACTAAGCACATGCACAGAAATTACATTTAATAGGTTTTTTTTATTTGTTAAATTTAACCACGGGGCTAATGAGATTTTTTCTTATAACTAATTTAACTATGTTGCCAGTAGCCCCCATCATGTGTCTGCAGCCTCCCCAGTAGCCCCCTCTGTGCTCTGTATATTGGCTCTGTGCTCTGTACATTGGCTCTGTGCTCTGTATATTGGCTCTGTGCTCTGTACATTGGCTCTGTGCTCTGTATATTGGCTCTGTGCTCTGTACATTGGCTCTGTGCTCTGTATATTGGCTCTGTGCTCTGTACATTGGCTCTGTGCTCTGTATATTGGCTCTGTGCTCTGTACATTGGCTCTGTGCTCTGTATATTGGCTCTGTGCTCTGTACATTGGCTCTGTGCTCTGTATATTGGCTCTGTGCTCTGTACATTGGCTCTGTGCTCTGTATATTGGCTCTGTGCTCTGTACATTGGCTCTGTGCTCTGTATATTGGCTCTGTGCTCTGTACATTGGCTCTGTGCTCTGTATATTGGCTCTGTGCTCTGTACATTGGCTCTGTGCTCTGTATATTGGCTCTGTGCTCTGTACATTGGCTCTGTGCTCTGTATATTGGCTCTGTGCTCTGTACATTGGCTCTGTGCTCTGTATATTGGCTCTGTGCTCTGTACATTGGCTCTGTGCTCTGTATATTGGCTCTGTGCTCTGTACATTGGCTCTGTGCTCTGTATATTGGCTCTGTGCTCTGTACATTGGCTCTGTGCTCTGTATATTGGCTCTGTGCTCTGTACATTGGCTCTGTGCTCTGTATATTGGCTCTGTGCTCTGTACATTGGCTCTGTGCTCTGTATATTGGCTCTGTGCTCTGTACATTGGCTCTGTGCTCTGTATATTGGCTCTGTGCTCTGTACATTGGCTCTGTGCTCTGTATATTGGCTCTGTGCTCTGTACATTGGCTCTGTGCTCTGTATATTGGCTCTGTGCTCTGTACATTGGCTCTGTGCTCTGTATATTGGCTCTGTGCTCTGTACATTGGCTCTGTGCTCTGTATATTGGCTCTGTGCTCTGTACATTGGCTCTGTGCTCTGTATATTGGCTCTGTGCTCTGTACATTGGCTCTGTGCTCTGTATATTGGCTCTGTGCTCTGTACATTGGCTCTGTGCTCTGTATATTGGCTCTGTGCTCTGTACATTGGCTCTGTGCTCTGTATATTGGCTCTGTGCTCTGTACATTGGCTCTGTGCTCTGTATATTGGCTCTGTGCTCTGTACATTGGCTCTGTGCTCTGTATATTGGCTCTGTGCTCTGTACATTGGCTCTGTGCTCTGTATATTGGCTCTGTGCTCTGTACATTGGCTCTGTGCTCTGTATATTGGCTCTGTGCTCTGTACATTGGCTCTGTGCTCTGTATATTGGCTCTGTGCTCTGTACATTGGCTCTGTGCTCTGTATATTGGCTCTGTGCTCTGTACATTGGCTCTGTGCTCTGTATATTGGCTCTGTGCTCTGTACATTGGCTCTGTGCTCTGTATATTGGCTCTGTGCTCTGTACATTGGCTCTGTGCTCTGTATATTGGCTCTGTGCTCTGTACATTGGCTCTGTGCTCTGTATATTGGCTCTGTGCTCTGTACATTGGCTCTGTGCTCTGTATATTGGCTCTGTGCTCTGTACATTGGCTCTGTGCTCTGTATATTGGCTCTGTGCTCTGTACATTGGCTCTGTGCTCTGTATATTGGCTCTGTGCTCTGTACATTGGCTCTGTGCTCTGTATATTGGCTCTGTGCTCTGTACATTGGCTCTGTGCTCTGTATATTGGCTCTGTGCTCTGTACATTGGCTCTGTGCTCTGTATATTGGCTCTGTGCTCTGTACATTGGCTCTGTGCTCTGTATATTGGCTCTGTGCTCTGTACATTGGCTCTGTGCTCTGTATATTGGCTCTGTGCTCTGTACATTGGCTCTGTGCTCTGTATATTGGCTCTGTGCTCTGTACATTGGCTCTGTGCTCTGTATATTGGCTCTGTGCTCTGTACATTGGCTCTGTGCTCTGTATATTGGCTCTGTGCTCTGTACATTGGCTCTGTGCTCTGTATATTGGCTCTGTGCTCTGTACATTGGCTCTGTGCTCTGTATATTGGCTCTGTGCTCTGTACATTGGCTCTGTGCTCTGTATATTGGCTCTGTGCTCTGTACATTGGCTCTGTGCTCTGTATATTGGCTCTGTGCTCTGTACATTGGCTCTGTGCTCTGTATATTGGCTCTGTGCTCTGTACATTGGCTCTGTGCTCTGTATATTGGCTCTGTGCTCTGTACATTGGCTCTGTGCTCTGTATATTGGCTCTGTGCTCTGTACATTGGCTCTGTGCTCTGTATATTGGCTCTGTGCTCTGTACATTGGCTCTGTGCTCTGTATATTGGCTCTGTGCTCTGTACATTGGCTCTGTGCTCTGTATATTGGCTCTGTGCTCTGTACATTGGCTCTGTGCTCTGTATATTGGCTCTGTGCTCTGTACATTGGCTCTGTGCTCTGTATATTGGCTCTGTGCTCTGTACATTGGCTCTGTGCTCTGTATATTGGCTCTGTGCTCTGTACATTGGCTCTGTGCTCTGTATATTGGCTCTGTGCTCTGTACATTGGCTCTGTGCTCTGTATATTGGCTCTGTGCTCTGTACATTGGCTCTGTGCTCTGTATATTGGCTCTGTGCTCTGTACATTGGCTCTGTGCTCTGTATATTGGCTCTGTGCTCTGTACATTGGCTCTGTGCTCTGTATATTGGCTCTGTGCTCTGTACATTGGCTCTGTGCTCTGTATATTGGCTCTGTGCTCTGTACATTGGCTCTGTGCTCTGTATATTGGCTCTGTGCTCTGTACATTGGCTCTGTGCTCTGTATATTGGCTCTGTGCTCTGTACATTGGCTCTGTGCTCTGTATATTGGCTCTGTGCTCTGTACATTGGCTCTGTGCTCTGTATATTGGCTCTGTGCTCTGTACATTGGCTCTGTGCTCTGTATATTGGCTCTGTGCTCTGTACATTGGCTCTGTGCTCTGTATATTGGCTCTGTGCTCTGTACATTGGCTCTGTGCTCTGTATATTGGCTCTGTGCTCTGTACATTGGCTCTGTGCTCTGTATATTGGCTCTGTGCTCTGTACATTGGCTCTGTGCTCTGTATATTGGCTCTGTGCTCTGTACATTGGCTCTGTGCTCTGTATATTGGCTCTGTGCTCTGTACATTGGCTCTGTGCTCTGTATATTGGCTCTGTGCTCTGTACATTGGCTCTGTGCTCTGTATATTGGCTCTGTGCTCTGTACATTGGCTCTGTGCTCTGTATATTGGCTCTGTGCTCTGTACATTGGCTCTGTGCTCTGTATATTGGCTCTGTGCTCTGTACATTGGCTCTGTGCTCTGTATATTGGCTCTGTGCTCTGTACATTGGCTCTGTGCTCTGTATATTGGCTCTGTGCTCTGTACATTGGCTCTGTGCTCTGTATATTGGCTCTGTGCTCTGTACATTGGCTCTGTGCTCTGTATATTGGCTCTGTGCTCTGTACATTGGCTCTGTGCTCTGTATATTGGCTCTGTGCTCTGTACATTGGCTCTGTGCTCTGTATATTGGCTCTGTGCTCTGTACATTGGCTCTGTGCTCTGTATATTGGCTCTGTGCTCTGTACATTGGCTCTGTGCTCTGTATATTGGCTCTGTGCTCTGTACATTGGCTCTGTGCTCTGTATATTGGCTCTGTGCTCTGTACATTGGCTCTGTGCTCTGTATATTGGCTCTGTGCTCTGTACATTGGCTCTGTGCTCTGTATATTGGCTCTGTGCTCTGTACATTGGCTCTGTGCTCTGTATATTGGCTCTGTGCTCTGTACATTGGCTCTGTGCTCTGTATATTGGCTCTGTGCTCTGTACATTGGCTCTGTGCTCTGTATATTGGCTCTGTGCTCTGTACATTGGCTCTGTGCTCTGTATATTGGCTCTGTGCTCTGTACATTGGCTCTGTGCTCTGTATATTGGCTCTGTGCTCTGTACATTGGCTCTGTGCTCTGTATATTGGCTCTGTGCTCTGTACATTGGCTCTGTGCTCTGTATATTGGCTCTGTGCTCTGTACATTGGCTCTGTGCTCTGTATATTGGCTCTGTGCTCTGTACATTGGCTCTGTGCTCTGTATATTGGCTCTGTGCTCTGTACATTGGCTCTGTGCTCTGTATATTGGCTCTGTGCTCTGTACATTGGCTCTGTGCTCTGTATATTGGCTCTGTGCTCTGTACATTGGCTCTGTGCTCTGTATATTGGCTCTGTGCTCTGTACATTGGCTCTGTGCTCTGTATATTGGCTCTGTGCTCTGTACATTGGCTCTGTGCTCTGTATATTGGCTCTGTGCTCTGTACATTGGCTCTGTGCTCTGTATATTGGCTCTGTGCTCTGTACATTGGCTCTGTGCTCTGTATATTGGCTCTGTGCTCTGTACATTGGCTCTGTGCTCTGTATATTGGCTCTGTGCTCTGTACATTGGCTCTGTGCTCTGTATATTGGCTCTGTGCTCTGTACATTGGCTCTGTGCTCTGTATATTGGCTCTGTGCTCTGTACATTGGCTCTGTGCTCTGTATATTGGCTCTGTGCTCTGTACATTGGCTCTGTGCTCTGTATATTGGCTCTGTGCTCTGTACATTGGCTCTGTGCTCTGTATATTGGCTCTGTGCTCTGTACATTGGCTCTGTGCTCTGTATATTGGCTCTGTGCTCTGTACATTGGCTCTGTGCTCTGTATATTGGCTCTGTGCTCTGTACATTGGCTCTGTGCTCTGTATATTGGCTCTGTGCTCTGTACATTGGCTCTGTGCTCTGTATATTGGCTCTGTGCTCTGTACATTGGCTCTGTGCTCTGTATATTGGCTCTGTGCTCTGTACATTGGCTCTGTGCTCTGTATATTGGCTCTGTGCTCTGTACATTGGCTCTGTGCTCTGTATATTGGCTCTGTGCTCTGTACATTGGCTCTGTGCTCTGTATATTGGCTCTGTGCTCTGTACATTGGCTCTGTGCTCTGTATATTGGCTCTGTGCTCTGTACATTGGCTCTGTGCTCTGTATATTGGCTCTGTGCTCTGTACATTGGCTCTGTGCTCTGTATATTGGCTCTGTGCTCTGTACATTGGCTCTGTGCTCTGTATATTGGCTCTGTGCTCTGTACATTGGCTCTGTGCTCTGTATATTGGCTCTGTGCTCTGTACATTGGCTCTGTGCTCTGTATATTGGCTCTGTGCTCTGTACATTGGCTCTGTGCTCTGTATATTGGCTCTGTGCTCTGTACATTGGCTCTGTGCTCTGTATATTGGCTCTGTGCTTCATCATGGAAAACTGTTAATCTGTCAGTGGTGTGGTCGCTGCTGCGAACGGCCTTTTTTCAAAAGGAAAATTTTCTCCCTCGCAGAAGCAAAGCAAAAGATCCCCGGAACAGTGAAGATGGAGCTCTGAAAGGTAAGCCTAAATTTTACCCTAACCCTTTCTCTAATCCTTACCCTAACCCTCCCCTTCCATGACCCTAACCTTTCCTTGCAGCCTGAGCCTAAGACTCCCATCCCCACAGCCTTACCTAACCCTCCCCTACCATGACTCTAACCCTAACACTCCCATTTCATTACCCTAAATCTCCCTTCCCCACAGCCTAAGCCTAAAAGTCCCCGGAGAGTGTTATTCACCCCTCTGGTGTCCCACTCTGGTGCCCGGTCAGTGTGGCGGGTCCGACGGGTCTCCTGCAACATTTGCAAAAAATGAATGGCTCTACAGAGGGTGGCATGTGCGACATGTCTGGTGGGCAGTGGGTTCTGAAAAGGAATGGGTAGGGATGCCAATCCTAAAATGATTGCCTTTTTTTTCGAAATAGAGGCAGACAAAAATGAGCTTTCGGCTGTTTCTACTTAAAAAAGACAGCATTCATATCAGCGAGTTGCACCTCATCTAACAGAAGAGCATCGCATGATGCTATGACAGGGAAGTTGAACAGACCAAAGTACCAACAGAATACAGGGAGTAAGAATGCTTTGAGACAAGTCATACATTGTAGTAACAGATCTCAAGTCTTTACCATCACCATATTTTAAGAAAAAGTTTATATAACCTTACTGAAATCACATATATAGTAAGATGAGATGTGTTTATACAGCAAGTCTATATTTGCTGCAAACTTTGTAACCCAAATCATTTCGCCATTTTTTTCGCAGCTATAATTCAAATTATGTGCCAGATTCACAGCATCGGACGTATTGCACATTCGTCCTTAAATTAACGATAATAGCTACCACGCATGTATAGTAACTATTTTACTTAATCTACGTATCGTTTTGTTAAGACCGCATATACGCAATCGAGAGAGAGAGAGAAAGAGACAATATTGTCATAAGCACACATATCACGCATAATCATGAAAACAGAGTAAGAACAGTGACTCTTGAAAGACATGACTATTTAGGTAACTGTGGACTCCGACGTGGTCCACTCACAACTTTGAAGAAACACTGCCTTACAAGAGCTTTGACATATAATAAATTTTAATGTAAATAACTCTAAACCTAGCACTATACTCAGAAATTTACCGGAATTGTGGGTAAATAGGCATGGATGGTAAGTAGGG
>WWET01000919.1:109569-126226 GCA_011038615.1 Limnodynastes dumerilii
CAATAGCAGTATACAATGTATTAGTAGAGCACATTACACAATGGACCAGAGCTTGTGTCAGTGCATAAGCACTGTTGAATATGTTGTGACACATTCACCATTCCCACCTGCTTTCCTATTGCAGTACAGACCAGGACCATCATCCTCCATGACAGCCTACTCCACATGGCCGCCAGGCCACGCCCCTTTCGTGGCACCTGCAAAGCCACGCCCCTTTTTGTAATGTAACTTTTTGCACATTTTAACATTCTTTTATTCAATTTTCAATCTGGAGGGTTTCTGGGCAACCAGAAACCCCCCTGGGTGCGCCACTGAATCCCGCCACAAAGGCAGGGTTAGATATGCTAATAAAGGGCCGGGTGGAGAGCTGCACTTCAGCACGAATCTGCGTTCGTATGAACGCAGATCTGTGCATATAACATAAGGTAGGGTTCTGGACACACAACTGTCCAGAACTTTGTTAGATGGAGGGGAGTGACAGGGATGTACATCCCCCTCCTCCATGCTTACATTCAGATACACGTGTGTGTGTAAGCAGCACGCAAATCTGAATCGGGTCCTTTGTATCTACTTTATTGTCCCACCCACAATGTGTGAATTGTCTCACCAATTCATCCCTCATCTCCCACCTTGTAGTTTTACTGACTACATTGATAATGATTCCGTTGCAATATCCCAAAGGTGTCACATATACTGAGGCACACTCTAATGTCACATGATGTGTCCTTGCTTCTCACACCCAATACAGAGAGGAAATTAAGGTGGAGTCTCAGAGGAAGCGAGTGCATGTAACACTGACCAGAAAAGATTGTGAGGTATAATAGAACTCAAATAGTTATAAGGTCACCAGTTATCTTGTCAGCACTAAATGGCAGGCAGGTTTAACATATTGGCCCGGATTCACAGCACCGGACATATTGCACATACGTCCTTAAAGTACCAATAATAGCTACTATGCATGCATAGTAATTATTCTACGTATCGTTTCATTACGGAGATTGCGTATATGCGGTCTATGTGCAATACGTCCGGTGCTGTGAATCCGGCCCATTAGACTTACTGTATCCAACAGTTTACACACAAAATGCAAGTTGCTCAATCAATTTATAGGTAAATGCAAACAGGTGCATGTAAGGCAGAGGTAATCTGCTAGCCACAGAAACAAAGGAAAGAAAATGTTGTTTTTGATGTTACTATCATATTTGAAGGAGTCTTTTTTTATTACATCTATACAATGTATGGTGCAGTTGTCTGTACATATATATTTTTTTATTGTAGGACTGTGTATAGTAAAAAAACATATATATATGACCCAACATTGGGACTCTCATTGTTAGTTAGGACCACCATATGCAGAAAGGCCTTGATGGTGGCTGGTGTCTTATCATATATTTGCACAAATATGTGTAAGGGACATTTCTGTGTTTTATATTACAGATAGAATGGTATAGCCAGTTACTGTTAATGGTAATGGCAGTGTTGCTGGGGCATTTCCTTTCCTGTAACTAACATTTGTCAACTTATCTTACATACCAGGACTGATCCAGAGGTACACGCAAATCATCATGCAGTGTGTGTGACGTACATGAGCACGCAAATCATGAGTGTGTTCATGATCCAAAGGCACAACAACTGTACAACATGTGTGGCACATAGTGTACAGGCACAAAGCAGCCAAGCTCAATGCAGAAAAGGGACCATATATATATTGTGCAAATACAAAGTAGTACACTGTAATGTATAACGTAAATGGAGGTTAGAAACAGTACGAGCGCTTCTGTCACAATGTGAGGGCACTAAAACAATATAATGCCTAATCCTAACCCCAGTCCTAACCGCTAGCAGTAACTGATTGCTTACCAACAGAAAGTGAATAATAGAGTGAATGACACAGGAGTGGAGTGATACAACTGTAGCTGAGTAGGGACAGAGCAGGACACAGCAGAGGAGCAGGATATGGAGGGACAGAGCAGAGGAGCAGGGTATGGAGGGACAGAGCAGAGGACACAGCAGAGGAGCAGGGGATGGAGCGACAGAGCAGAGGACACAGCAGAGAAGCAAGGGATAGAAGGACAGAGCAGAGGACACAGCAGAGGAGCCAGGGGATGGAAGGACAGAGCAGAGGACACAGCAGAGGATGGAGGGACAGAGCAGAGGACACAGCAGAGGAGCAGAGGATGGAGGGACAGAGTAGAGGACACAGCAGAAGAGCAGGGGATGGAAGGACAGAGCAGAGGAGCAGGGAATGGAGAGACAGAACAGAGGACACAGCAGAGGAGCAAGGGATGGAGGTACAGAGCAGAGGACACAGCAGAGGAGCAGGGGATGGAGGGAAAAAGCAGAGGACACAGCAGAGAAGCAGGGGATAGAGGGGCACAGCAAAGGACACAGCAGAGGAGCAGGGGATGGAGGGACAAAGCAGAGGACACAGCAGAGAAGCAGGGGATGGAGGGACAGAGCAGAGGACACAGCAGAGAAGCAGGGGATGGAGGGACAGAGCAGAGGACACAGTAGAAGAGCAGAGGATGGAGGGACAGAGCAGAGAACACAGCAGAGGAGCAGGGAATGAAGGGACAGAACAGAGAACACAGCAGAGGAGCAGGGGATGGAGGGACAGATCAGAGGACACAGCAGAGGAGCAGGGGATGGAGGGACAGAGCAGAGGAGCAGGGTATGGAGGGACAGAGCAGAGGACACAGAAGAGAAGCAGGTCATAGAGGGACAGAGCAGAGGACACAGCAGAGGAGCAGTCAAATGCTATATGGTCAACCTGATGCACTTGTTAATATAATATACATGTCTATAATTTCTAGCTAATGATAAGGGTGTTCCTATTTTTTCAAGGCACCCCTAAGACAAAATAATTACCAAGCTGTCCCATTTTAAAGTAATTGAGTCAAAATAGCATAATAATTATTTAGGTAAAGACAGAAAAACTTATTAAAATAGACATCAAGATGTTTTAGTTTTTTTAAGCAATCAGCTTTACAAATATAAACAGATCTTAGTGCACATTGTAATGAAAATGCCATTGCCCATCTGCAAGGTTACCTCATTCAGATAGGTCCCTACCTACACTTTAAAATAAACTTCTCTAACGTGGTACTTACCTCCCTCTCTAGCATTGCCTAAATTATTATAAATTATTGATGGCAGGACGCAGCCCCCTTTTAATACAACACAATCTATGTACCATAATTACAAATATAAGAATTACAGTCCCTCTCTCAGTCAAAGGCTGCAAAGAAATGATTGGAGTACTCTTTCTGTTATTTCACCTGCAACACTGGGCTGTTCTAGAACAGGTTTTCCAAAAAGCAAAATATAATATATCATAAAAAAATAAATAAACACCCCCCCTCTATTCGCTTCATCATCTCAACCTCCCCATTCACTTTATCATCCCCTCCCCATTCATCATCTCCCCATTCTCATCATCTTCCCCATACTCTTTATCATTTCTCTATCCCCTTCATAATCCCCCCCCCTCCTCTTCATCATCTCCTCCTCCCCATTTATCATCTCCCCATTCTCTTTATCATTTCTCCATCCCCTTCATTATTTCCCTCTCCTCTTTATCAGTTCCCTTCTAATCGTTCTCTTCATCATCTACTCCTCCCCATTCATCACCATACAATTATCATCATCTCCCCCTCCCCATTCATCACCATACCATTATTATCATCATCTCCCCCTCCCCTATGTCAGTTCTCTATCTCTATCATCTCTCCTTCCCTTCATCAGCTCCCCATCATCTCCTCCTGTGTTGTCCCCCTCCCCATGATCTCCTCCTGTTTTGTCCCCGCTCCCCATCATCTCCTCCTGTGTTGTCCCCCTCCCCATGATATCCTCCTGTGTTGTTCCCCTCCCCATGATATCCTCCTGTGTTGTCCCCTTCTCTATCATCTCCTCCTGTGTTGTCTCTCTCTCCTTCATCTCCCAATGTTGCCCCATCACCTTTATTATATTTTTATTCACTGATATATTCTTACGTGCAGAGAGCATACCTGCACTCTGCTCTCCTCGGCTCCTCTATTCATGCGTGTGAGTGTCATGATGTCACACGCATGAATCTGGAAAATCTGTGCACCGCCAGGAGCCGGCAGACTGTCAGACATGTAACAGCTTCTGGACTCCCGTTGGCGCCCGGAGCTCACAATCCACCTGCACTGCCCCTGGCCGGGATACCAGAATGTTTCTTCCGATGTGGTGGCATGTCAGAAGAAACATTCCACGGCACCCCGCTGAGAGCGTCATGGCACCCCAGGGAGCCGCGGCGCACAGTTTGGGAACCACTGATTTAGTCATTAAATTCATAGCTGCATCTCTATGGTACATGAGTTTATGTGCAGTGCAACTCACAATAATTATTGCAACATGTTTCTAGTCTAAACACAATGCAAATCTGTATAATACAATACTTTGCTTTTGCTTATATTGAACTAATCCTGAAAATATTTATTTTTCATATGTAAATTAGAGTTGAGCTAGAAATGCCTCAACTCTAATTACAGCTTCACGGTTTAAATTACTACGCATGCGCAGTTTTGCGAATTTTCTAGGATCTTAAATATACGCACCTAAGTGCCGTGGAAATCGCATCTCTGAATCAGCCCCTATGTCCCCAATGTTGCCCCATCACCTTTATTAATTTTTTATGCACTGAAAAGTGCAGAGATCATACCTGCACTATGCTCTCATCGGCTCCTCTATGCATGCGTGTGATGCCGCCATGAGCCAGCAGACTGTCAGACATTTAACAGCTGCCGGACTCCCATCACAATCCACCTGCACTGCCCTGGCCAGTGTCATGTTTGGCGGCAGACGCCATCACACTTACCATGTCAGGAGCCGTCTATCAGCGGATCTCCCACATCATGCCCACTCTCCAGCCCTCCAGAGGTGCCACTACCAATAGTGACAGCCTCCTGCGCAGTGTCCTCTGCAGCACACATGATCCCTCCAGCCAATCTGTGCACTGGGCAGGCTATTTAAACCCTGTGCACTGATCCCTCAGTGCCAGAACAACTTGGTTACTCAAGGTGCCTGGTTCCAGCCTGTCTTGCATCCAGCCCAGCTTGTGTTGCATCCAGTCTGTCTTGCTTCCTGCTTCCTGAATCCCTTGCTAGTGAAACTTGCTTCTCCAAGCCCAGCTGTTCGCCAATCAAACTTGCTTCTCCAAGCCAGCTGCTTCACTAAGCAAGCCCGCTTCTCCAAGCTTACCAGCATTACCTGCACTACTGCCTCCAGCATGACCTACACTACTGCTTCCAGCATTACCTGCACTACTACTTCCAGCATAACCTGCACTACTGCTTCCAGCATAATCTGCACTACTGCTTCCAGCATAACCTGCACTACTGCTACCAGCATAACCTACACTACTGCTTCCAGCATAACCTACACTACTGCTACCAGCATAACCTGCACTACTGCTAACCGCATACCCTGCACCTCTGTTACCAGCCTGCCTGCTCATCAGCAGTCCGCTGTCCAGTCCAGCCTCTGGAACAATCCAGTTTGGTCTAGCAGTCTGCTGTCCAGTCGAGTCTCTGGAGCAATCCAGTCCAGTCCAGCATTCTGCTGTCCAGTCCAGTCTAGTCTTTGGACCAATCCAGTCCAGTCCAGCAGTCTGCTGTCCAGTCCAGTCTCTGGAGTAATCCAGTCCAGTCCAGCAGTTCGCTGTACCATCCTGATCCTCCTAGCACCACCTGCTTTGTATGCACAAGCACTACCTCCAGAATGCCAGCTTCCACTACGTTGCCTGTCATCCTGCACGCCCCTCGGAACCCGCCACTGATACCAAACATACCCAGATCGTGACAGCCGGGATACCACAATGTTTCTGCGGCACCCCAGTGAGAGCGTTGCGGCACCCCAGGGAGACGCGGCGCACAGTTTGGGAACTGCTGATCTAACCAATGACCATAACTGTATGGATGAGACAGTAAGTGGAGGGGGACAGCATGAAAGTGACACATAGGGCTATAACAAGAGATAAGGATATTTATATAGAAGGGGAAATATAAGTGATCTACTAGGACATTAAGAGTGACATGAAGGACAACTGATTTATATAGAAGGGGAGATAAGTGACATGAAGATGGTGAAACAAGAACCTATGTGGATTGCAGACTAGCCCCCTCTAGATTTCCTTGGATGATATTGACATTTTGGGCCTATGTTATGCACTACAGGGGCGAAACTACCACTGATGGCAATGGCAACAGGGCCCACACTGATACAAGGGCCAACACACGTCATTACCGTACTGCTGAAGCTCCCCATCGTATTACCTGGGATATCATCAGAGTCAAAGCATATTTTTTTGCACCTGGGCCCACAACACGCTAGTTCCACCTCTGATGCACTACCCTGGCACTTGCAGTTATGTAACTTCGCTGACTGACATGTTCAGAACCCTACCTTAACTTTTCCTTGCATATCTCTGGACATACGTAATGCCCTGTCATACATAAGTGTGTAACACAGCCCATACAATTTAAATGCCTTCCTCCACCCACAATGCATATATTCAGCTTGCGTAGGGATGTCACGCTGTATCATACAGAGTTACGTACAGGTTATAATCAGAATAGGTGCGGAAATTGTATGATGTGCCGCACACATCAAACACAGGCAGCTAAAACTTCCAGCTTTCAATCTTTTAAAAATGGTAAATCTTTTAAGATTAAACAGTTCATTACATGGGGGACCAAAAATTTTGTTTATTTGATTGAATGCCAATGTGGTGTTCAGTACATTGGCAGATCGAGCCCCCCACTGAAAACCAGGTGGACAGAACATATCAATAATATTAATTTTTTTTTATTAAACATAACTTCTACATAAACATAATTCTCTACATTTTAAAAATAAACATCCGTGCTCCTGTTCCTCCATCATAAAAGTTATAGGAATAGAGAAAATTACCCCTAAATGGAGGGATAATAATCTCCAAGAAGTCTTAGCCAAAGCAGAGATGCATTGGATTTTTAATATGGAGACAATGCACCCTAATGGTCTAAACGCAGATTTTGAAATTAAATGGTTTTTATAATATGTATTCATTTTTAACATATTTTAATCTATTTATTTATGTATTTACTATCAGATTACTTATTGATGTGATATTGGTTTTATATAAATTGTATAAAAATGTTTTAAACCAATCATAGACCAGATTAGGCCATCTGGGTATATCTATAGCTCTAAACACCTCTTATGACTTTAGTCTTGAGAAAGATCGCTTCGTTCCGATCGAAACGCGTTGGTGGTGCTTCTTAGAGTTACCTTGAAGATTTCACATCCCTATATAAGCTGCTGTGGATACGTGCTAAATGGTCCTTGGCTTTTATATCTGATGCTTTTACTGACGTATTTTATATATGTCGCACGACTTTTGTGAATATTTTATTTACTTATTTATGACCGAATAAAACTTTATTGATCTGCACTATTTGGATGCGTATATCGTGTCTCCTCTCTTCCCATACTGACGAGCTGAATTGCCAAAAACGAGGCCGCGACCCGGAGGGAATCAAACGGAGTGAACAGAGTGAACTGTACGTGTTGCAAATACCAGGATCCAGAGTGTGAGGAAATATCACATCATCTTACCCTGATATCTATCGTACATCTGGGAACTTACATCAAACTGTAAGCTGACCACATAGTATATATTTCCATACCGTGATACACAATATGGTTATTATCATCTACTGTGTTATTCTCTCCATGTGGAACGTTTGATCACTCCTGGAGCGGTGAACTACTACTTACTGACTTTTTGTATCATTTTGTATCATTTTGTTTGATACATCCTTTCTCAGCTTAGTCCTAGCGCCAGTACTTTGTTTGTCTTTTGCTATATTTTTTCCATTTGAGACTTTTACTGTCTTTTTACTGTAAGTACAGGCTGCATAAGGATTTATTTGGCGCTGATTACTATACCTTTTTCTCTGTTTTATTGTATATGTATAATCAGAGTTACAATGAGAAACAACTGGAATGCGCACGCGCAGTTCATTCCCACAGCCAGATTACACATGCAGCATGACCCGGATTCACAACCGCGGACATACGTCCGCAATTTACCGATAATAGCTACGACGCATGCGTAGTAACTATTTTACGTAATCTACGGATCATTTTGTTATGTAGATTGCGTATACGTGCTCTTAAAGACCGCATATACGCAATCTACGTAACAAAATGATACATAGATTACGTAAAATAGTTACTACGAATGCGTCGTAGCTATTATCGGTAAATTGCGGACGTATGTGTAATACGTCCGCGATTGTGAATCCCATGTCTCTTCCATTCTTCTTGATACTACAATACTGTAATTCTTATCTTTATCTTAAATATCAAAATGGTATTTATTCCTTCATAATAGTCTTTATTTCATGGACTAGAAAAGGAAGGAAACATACAAATGTACTAGTCTTATGAACTACTTCTACTTTAATTCATTCAAGGTTTTTTGGACAGAGAAAATATTAAATTCTATAAATCACTAAACTTTATCTGGGCAAAACTGCTCCTTTATTACTATTATTTTACAGCAAGAGAATTTCCATTACTCTGTTTATAAAATGGCCATGTGAAGAATGCAATCCTTTCATCTTTTACTGTTTTATAAGGAATACGAATGGCTTCACTTGTATCATTTAAATAGTCTGTCTTAAAACTGAAGGTGTTTCAAAGACCCTCCTGATTTCATTTCACACATCTGCAACTTGAAACAAATAATGTAATATAGGATAGCAAATTCTGCTACTAATTTCTGGATCTGGTTTACTGTACTGATAAGAGACTGTGGACCGGATTCATTATAAAGAGTGAGTTAGGTGAGGCCGGATCCACACTTAACTCACCCATCCAGCCCCACAACCCACCCCCATATTTTATCCTATTTCGATGGGGCCGTTTTCTCCCAGCCAGTTTCGAACTGGCTGGGATTTCGATTGCTTGCGCCTCGATGAGGCATAGCAATCGATCCACAGAGCACTGAACATGGTGCTCCGAAAGGTAAGCCTGAAAGCTACCCCAACCCTCCCTCCGCTGCAGCCTGGCCCTAACCCTCCCTTCCCCTCAGCCTGACCCTAACCCTGGAGAGGTTACTCACCTTTCCCGTGGTCCGGGTCCTGCGGTAGCGGCGACGGTGGTGGTGTTTCCGAAAATGAATGGGTGAGTATGCCGATCGGCATACTCATCCATTCTGAAGTAAAGATTCTAAAATAGAGGGGTATTCAAAATAGGGACATCTGAAAAGGAATTTTCGGATGCCCCTATTTCGGAAATCCATCATTCTATGCGGGGACTGCAACTGTTTTTTTGTAGCCTAATGACACTTAACAATGCCATAGGGCTATCTTAAATAACCAGGCATATTTTCCTTCTTAAGAAGAAAAATACACCCGGAGATTTCTTTACCCGCACCCTCCCCGGCTGCTTCCCATACCTCCCCCCCACCCACAATTTCCCAAGGCGGCACCGGCACGTCTCCTTCTACTTAAATCACTTTGTGCGGTCTAGAAAAACCTCACATCATAAATATACGTACGTAACCACTAAGTACATTGCATAGTCCACATGACCCAGACTTGTGAAGTTTCAGAAAATCAATTGTGACCTCCCTGCACAGTAATAATAGGAAATAATCTAAAGTAGTGGTTCCTAAGTGTCTAAAACAGAGGCATCCGTAGTGTCTTATTACATTTTCAAAGCATCTGTAAACCAAATATAGTTGCACATTTTTTAAGTAATTAAACCCAAACAAATTAAAATGTATTTAAGTCAGGATTTAATAAAAAAAAAAAAAGCCTGGGCAATGATAGGGAGAGAAAGTCCTGGTTGTCAACCAGCCTTTTATTCGTGTTACCTCTCTGAGTGAAATGTGGCATGCCTCTGACCTAACTGCAGTGCCACGGCACACACTTCGGATGCCACGAATCTAGAGTTATGTGGTTCACTTTGCAAGCATTATCCTAATTTTACAAGAGGTCACAACCACCACAAGATGGCAGTACTTGCAGAGGAGGAGATGATTAACAGAATGAAGGAATAATATGTAGGTTCAGCTTTGCTATACATCACAAAAACAAGGCTAAGTCACACTCTCCAATGAAAAACAGCACACAGTTGTAATTTACACACGAAAAATTTTACAATTACACAATTTAGCATTAAATATTTTTTTTTTATTGTTATATATAAGGGGTTCTCAACTAGTAACACTGGTGGTACTAGGACCATTGCTAGGTGGTACTCTGCAACTGGTCAAGGTTGTAAGGTGGTACAATAACAAATGGCCAAGGATATAATTTATCAAATATCTTGATATATTGGGGTCTAAATGGCATATATACAAAATGCACCTTTAAATCACTACAAAAATATGTAAACAAAAACAATATTTATATATTGCATGGGTATATGTCTACATGATATGCAAAATAGTACTTGACATTTATTGAGTAAGTGGTACTTGACATGATTCCATAGTGAGTAAGTGGTACTTGACATGATTCCATAGTGGGTAAGTGGTACCTGACATGATTCTATAGTGGGTAACTGGTACTCTCCAAAAATGGTTGAGAACCACTTATATATTATGGGTGTCAGTATTGGGGAAGAGGCAGGGGGTGGTAACCAGGAAGCACCCTGTATGTCTATATTATTTAAATGTCATTTCAGTCATATAGACTCATCAGAGATTTGCAAGCCAGTGATATATAATTCAGTCATTTTAGTCATGCAGACTTGCAGCGGGCAGGCCCCACGTCCATGTTCTCTTCTCTTCCCTATATTTGTTTTTTAAGAAGTCTAAAAAAAAGTTGACAAATACTGGTGTCCAGTCAGCATAAAAAAGAAATAAGGGATATAAGATGGCACTTAGTCAGAAAAATTCCTGTTTATTAGGAGTAGCATAAAGTAGCAGAACAGCAGCAACATTTCGTGACACACAGGTAGCAATTTCAAGCTGTCAGCCAAGGAAATAAACACTGTTTAAATACCCAAAAATCAGGTTCTCACAAGTGCAAAAAAACAATAAACAAAAAAGAACATCTCAAACAGTAATCTGCCTGGTATAACATATGTACAAAAAAAAGAGAGATTATGTATAGCAGGGAATAAAAACCGACAGTGAGCTAATTTACACACCTGAAACACTGCTGAATAGTGCTGAAGCCTCAGTTCCAAGTGTCCCACAATCAGTAAACCAAAAAACACTCTAAAGCTGGGCATCCACTGAGACAATTATCGGTCCCACCAGGGGGTGGCCTGATAAACGGGACATATTCCCGCTAGGAAAATGTCCTGTTATCGGCACCATACACCTCCTCTCCTAGGACCGATAATCCAAGCAGAAGAAGGGAGACCAGGGCTAGTACTATGCTGCTCTGACAGCTTTGATACCATCAAAGCTATCAGAGAAGCATAGTACATAGATATACAGCAGTGGTTATTGCAAGGAGTAGTACAGACAGGGATTAGCCAAAGCCGCGCTTTGCACAACGTGGCTTTGGCTGATCCCTGTCTGTACTACTCCTTGCAATAACCACTGCTGTATATCTATGTACTATGCTGCTCTAACAGCTTTGAAGCTATCAAAGCTGTTAGAATAGCATAGTAATTTGAATAAACTAGTAATAATAAAGTAAAGCATAGTACATAGATATGCAGCAGCTTCTATTGAAGAGAGTAGTACAGACAGCCGAAGCCGCGCTTCACACAGTGCGGCTTCGGCTGATCCCTGTCTGTACTACTCCCTGCAATAGCCGCAGGTGCATATTTATGTACAATGCTGTTCTGACAGCTTTAAAGTATACCTTCAAAGCTGTCAGAGCAGTTTAGTACATAGATAGACAGTAGCAGCTTTGAAGACCAGGGAGCCATTTAGCTTGCGGATTGGCTCCCTTAAAACATCGGGAGCTTGCTCCCGATATAATTCAAACATGTTCAAAGATCAAATAATCACCAGAGCGTTTCTGGTGCGTTTATTTGGTGTTAGAAAAATTGATCCTGGCCATTAACTACAGCGATTATTTGCCTGATCAACCGATAACTGGGTGATGGGGCAGATAATCGCTCTAGTGTATGGCCAGCTTAAGGGCCAGATTTAGTAAGCTGCGGAAAAAGGAAAGATAGAGAAATTGCCCATAGCAACCACTCAGATTCTTGCTCTCACTTTCCTATTACATACTAGAAAAAGTCAGCTAGAATTTGATTGGTTGCTATGGGCAACATCTCCACTTTTCCTTTTTCCACAGCTTAGTAAATCTGGCCCATAAGCTGGCCATACACTAGAGCGATTATCTGCCCGATCAACTAATTATCGGGTGATCAGGTAAATAATCATTGTAGTTAATGGCCAGGATCAATTTTTCAAACATCAAATAAACGCTCCAGAAACGCTCTGTACGATTATTTGACCTTTGAACATGTTTGATCTTTTCCTGCAGCTTAGTAAATCTGACCCCATAAAGAAAATTACTAAAGCTGTCATTGGGAAAGAGCTATAGTACTGAGCCATGCTTAGTAAAAATCATGGGCTGTATTCAGAGATCAGTTTTCAAATCGGGTTGCAGTTATACGCACACACGGGACAGGCCAAACCCCCTCACATCCATGATAGTCCCCTCTCTTGGCCGTGCTCTCGGAGACTTCTGCCTCCATAGACCACCTGTATCTTTCCGTGTACAGTCCCGTGCGTATATGTCCTCTGTACGTGCGTATCATGATAATCGCGCTCACTTTCCTTCATTTAAATGCCCCGCCCATTTTTATTTAAATTCTTCCATGCATATTTTTGTGTAGCATATCCGGAGGTATGTATCCACGTGCGATTCACAGGTCCGTCTGTGAGGCACATCCACGCGTATATTCAACGTCAATTGCGTAAAAAGTTACTATGCATGCACAGTTGAAACGAACCTAAAAATACGCACGGGACTCACTGTGAAAACGGATGCATACGGCCCCACATCACTAGCTGATCAGAAAATGAGCTATACACACGAGTGCTGGATACAAAACTAGAAAGTATATATAAACTCCTATACAAATAAAAAAAAATCTGGATGTGGTCCAATGTATTTAAAGAATAAATTATCTTGGTGAAGATTACCTAGGCAGACTCTAATATGAATTATAAATGAAGAAAAATAGTGCAATATACATTTATATTCCATCTTGTATTTATTGTAATGTTCACCATAGGGTAACTGGAAGCTCTGAATGAACAGATTTGTGCTCTGATCAATGAAATGCTTTAAAATCCAGCAAAAGGAATGAGGTGATCGAATTGTATACTCCCTTGTGGTAAATAATATTGATTTTAGGCTATAGATTTAGACAGTGATTAGTGACTTTGAAAGTGGAGCAAGGCTATGGCCACTAATCGTGTCCCAAGTAATCAATGCTGTGCCTTTTTTTTCCACTTCCTTTGCTATCTTCATCTCCGGTCTTCATTCTTCTATCTTTTTTCTTCTAATTTCTATCATTGCTTCTCTTCCCAGAAGCACAGCACAAGGGTCCAGATTCACAGTTACATAGTTTTCATCTTAAGTACGTTGTTTTAAGAATTGTACTACTACGCATGCTCAGTAGCTTATTTACCCTATCTACGTACCATTTCTGTAAGTAGATAGCGTAGGCACGGTCTAAAGACTGCACATACACAATCTACATACAGAAATAGTACATAGATAGTGTAAAAAAGCTACTATGCATGCGTAGTAGCACAATTCTTAAAACAATGTACGTAAGTAACTGAATCCGGACCAAGGTCATGATGTGGGCAAAGATCTTCTGTGCAGAATGCAGAGCACAGTTACTCAGGGTTCTATGTGCAGACCTGACCATAGGGAAATTTTATTTTCCTTTAAAATAAAAACAGCTGACTATCCAAGATGAACAAGGGGGTGGAATATGGTGCATATGTACACGGGAGTTTGACCCCTGTTTCATTTTCCAAAGTGACAACTCCTGGAGTAGCTATCATTGTCACAGATAAGAAGAGGGGACGGCCTTTGTCTCTGTTATGGAATTCTGAGCAACCAGAAACCCCCACTACATGTTCCTCTGTACAGTATAAGACAGAGTAAGCTATGGTCATAATGCCCAAAAAATTAAAAATGCAGGTAAAAAAGTCTAGTCCCATATATTTATGTTAAACGGGGGGGAAAGAAAAATAAAGAGAAAGGGCCTGATCCAGATCGTTTTACATACAGCAGTGTACCTAAGTTACGCACTTCAGAGGATAATTCGCTCCCCCTGGGACTCCTCACGCATGTACATAACTTAGCTGACTTATGTGTTCAGACCCTCCCTTAACTTTTCCTTGTTTATCTCTGTCCGTACATAATGCCATGTTTTACGTAAGTGCCTAACCTAGCCCATATTGCACAATTTAAATGCCTCCTTCCTCCCACCATGCGTATTTTCAGCTTGCATAGGGAAGTCACTCCCTTCCATGCGGAGACACGTACAAGCCACATACAATCACAGTTAATATAAGTAACATCTGCTGCACGCACGCACAGAGATTTACGCATACCGCATGCATAAATTGGCTGCTGTTATTAAGTCTGTATCAGAGCCCAAAGTGTGTAAAGAAAGAGTCTGAACATATAGATTTAGACTTTAGCAAGTTCTCTTGTATTGTATGACATGGACTGATTTGTTGGAACACTGCCAAAACATTACCAAAAAGTGCTCGCGCTCAACAATCAGATCATTCAAAATTTTGGTTGTTGGGTCAGTCTTATTATGACTGTGCACAGTACAGGCCAAAACCCACAATAATTGAGTAGTGTGTGTGCACTATGCAATGTGCCCAGCAATTAAAACATTATATTAGTCAGCAAAGGTATTGCATAGTTAAGGGGATACATATAATCCCTGTCTTGGGACCAGACTGCTAAAAGAGCCCAGCTGCCAGCAGCGAATTTTCAACTCATCACTCATACAAAGGACATCTATTGTAAGCAGCTAGTGATGGCAGGAAAGTTATATGGTTGGTGCGGGGGGATAACATTTTGTTTTGTCAACCCCTCCCTGCTAACAATATATTAAATACAAGATATAAATATAATAAACAGAAAATAAAAGAAACTTACCTTAATGGACACCATCAGTGCGTCTCAGAGGAGCGTGAAAAGGTCCGCAGAGGTGCAGTACAAGTGACTCATTCAGAGTAATTTACTATCACAGTGGGCCGGGTTCACACCTCCGTGTGTTTTCTGCATGCACAAAGGTCTAGCAGTCCGCATGGAAGAGGGAAGCACTCCCCTGTCACTCCTCTCTCTAGGCGGACTTTGGACTTCAGCCATAAACCTACTTTAACTGTCCAGTGCAGACCAGCCTCTTATCCGCACGAAACACTTAACCCAGCCCACACTGTATATTTAGCATGGTCCTCCCTGCCCACCTTACAGAGTTTAGGTGGGTTCAATTTCGATAGGGCCGTTTGCTCCCAGGCATAGCAATCTATCCCTGGTGCTCCAAAAGGTAAGTAAGCTTTTTATTCCCAACCCTCTCCCTAATCCTTACCCTAACCCTCCCCTTCTATTACCCTAACCCTTCCTTCCCCACAGCCTGACCCTAATCCCCCTTCCCCACAGCCTGAGCCTAACCCAACCTTCCATGGCCCTAACAATAACCCTTCCTTCCCCAGAGCCTAACCCTAACCATCCCACTAAGCCTAAAAGTCCCCAGAGAGATTACTCACCTATCCAGTGCTCTGGCGGGCGGCACTTCCAAAAAGGAATGGGTGAGTATACCGATCGCATACTCACATTCATAAAAAAAAATCTAAAATGGCTGCCATTCGAAATAGAGACAGCCGAAAAGGAAGTTTCGGCTGTCTCTACTTCACAATGACAGCCATAGGTGCGGGGACTCCTACCGGGCAGACGGAGCGGATGCACCACCCTGTCAGACAGATCTCCAGGCACATGAAGCTAATTTCCGTATACCTGGAGATCTGTTGCATTACATCTGGCATGAGCATGGTCAGATATTTACCCGAAATGCGGAAGCTGGGTCACTTTAGTAACTCTGAATCCAACCCAGTGTTTCAAATGACCAATGCTGACTGCAGTATATTCTGAAGACCTCATTTAAGGGCTTCTCTCTGTACACCCCCCCTCCTCCCCACACACACACACACACACACACCTCCCCCACCATTTATTTCATCAGTTAATTAAGTTATTTACATAAAATAAATAGTGTAAGGGCGCTGTGTATGGTGAAACCCTCTATGAGGTCCCAGATACACTTTAGCAAGCTCACTATAGGGGTGAGAGATCCCCTCTGAACAAGAAAAATACTAGATATAAAATAGTAAGCGCTTAAAGTGTATAGACAAAAAAATTCATTTATTGAGTTAACAAATATAAAAAAAAATAAACATAAAAATATATATATCTCAATTACTAGATCGAGATAACCCAGTAGGAATAATGTAGAAACAATAATGTTATACTACAAGTAACATGATCAATGTTGTAAACAAATTGCAGAGAGGATTCAAATATAAAAAGTCACTCAAAGAAGGTCTTGATATGAAAAAACTAGACCTTATACTGTAACAAAACCTAGTCAAAAGGCTAGTTTAGTACCAAGCAGTTGTTGTAGTAAA
>WWET01000919.1:157805-169464 GCA_011038615.1 Limnodynastes dumerilii
GGGACTCTGTGCCAACGGGTAAGTACCTTAAACTGGGTCTCTATCACGGAAGGACTCAACGAGCAGGCCGCTGAAACCTGAAAGACTTTCAGCCATTCCTCCTCCGACAGGGGCCGCGGGAGGTCTCTGTTCCAGGCTTCTGTGTAGCTCGGACTAGAGGGGAAAAGACCCTCCAGCAAAGCCTTGTACAAGAGTGATAACAGGTGTCGGGGAGCCTCGGTAGATAGACAGAGGGACTAAAAGGGCGTCGGCGCCCGAAAGAAATCTGACCTCAGTAGAGGCTGGGTAATAAAGTGCCTAAGCCCAAGGTAAATCCAAAAGTTGGACTGAGACAAGCCGTATTTCTCACAGACCATCTGGAAAGCAGGCATCTCCCCACCCTGCACCAGCCGACCCACACCGAAGCACCCTGCTTGTGTATATTTGCCTAGTGAACGTGGAGTGAGGCCAGGTGGGAAGTCTGGGTTGTGTATTAACGGGGTAAGGGGAGAGTGAGGAGAGGATAATTTCGTCTTACGTCTGATAATTCTCCAGCAGTTCAATGTGGCACCTACAGTGGGGTGGGTTATATGAGGAATAGAGGATAGCCATGGGAGGATATAGAGTGGATTTGGAGCCATGTAATTCTCCAGCTCCAACCATTGTTTTGATCCCTTCGGGTTGGACCACTCCACAAGCCTGGCCAATGCAGCCGCCCAATAATAACCCTGAAAATATGGTAATTGCAGCCCACCCTTCTCTTTGCGCCTAAAAAGTGTGTCTCTACGGCAGCGGGCCTGCTTACCCCTCCAGATGAAGGAGCCCACCGCCCGCTGGAGCTGGTTAAAAAAGGAGGATGGTATCACGATTGGCAGGGTCTGCAACAGGAAGAGGATTCTAGGGAGGATATTCATTTTAATTACATTCACTCTTCCCATCAGAGAGAAGTGTTTGTCTGTCCATTGCGCCAGGTCTTTACAGATAGCGGCCAGCATTGGGGGAAAGTTAGCGCCATATAGATCCTTGGGGTTGGTGGTAAGTGTGATCCCAAGATATTTAAATCTGTCTGGATGCCACTTGAAGTGGAAGGAATCTCTAAGGGTTTGTTGCGTGGCCGCAGACAGGTGCACCCCAGTACCCACCGATTTGTCCATGTTGATTTTAAAATTGGACAATGTGCTAAATACCTGGAGCTCGGTAAGGACAACTGGCAGAGAGGTCACAGGGTTGGTGATAGTGAGGAGCATATCGTCTGCAAAGAGCGTTAATTTATATTCGCGATCCCCCACGCAGAGTCCCTTAACATCAGGGTTTTTCCTCAATGAGCAAGCCAACGCCTCCATACAAAGTATAAAAAGCAGAGGGGAGAGGGGGCAACCCTGTCTGGTGCCGTTAGATATATTGAAGGGAGAGGATAGGCCCCCGTTGATACGGATTCTGGCTGACGGGGACCCATACAATGCCATTATTCTTGAGATACAGGTCCGACCCAGTCCCACATGCTTCAACACCCCTTCCATGAAATCCCAGTCAATGCGGTCAAATGCCTTCTCGGCATCTGTGGACAAAAACAGGGTGGGGAGCCGTCGTTCTGAAGCAATATGTATAAGATTTATAATCTTTTTAGTAGTATTGTCTCGGGCTTCCCGCCCCTGGACAAACCCGACTTGATCATCGCATATGAGACTGGGAAGGACCTGATTGAGACGGTTGGCGAATAATTTAGCATATAATTTCGCATCGATATTAAGAAGGGAGATTGGGCGGTAGCTGGAGCACTGCGATGGGTCTTTACCCTCCTTAGGAATCACCGTTACATGGGCCTCAAGAAAATGGCGGGAGAGGGGGGGGGAAGTCGAAATTTCGTTAAATGCCGCTAGTAATAGGGGATGCAGTATGGTTTGAAAAAATTTGAAATAGGGTGCGGTGAAGCCGTCCGGGCCCGGGCTTTTCCCACTTGGCAATTGTTTAATGGCTAGTGTTAGCTCCTCTGGGGTGAAGGGAGAGTCCATGGCGGACGTTGTAGCGGAATCCAACCTAGGGAAACCACACTCCGACAAATAAGTCGCTATTTTCTGTCTCTTTGCAGAGCATTGCTCGGGGGAAAGGGGGGCGTTGAGGTTGTACAAGGAGTTATAATAATTATGAAAGATGTCCGCTATGTCTTTGTCTAGATGGTGGGGTTTATCTAATTTGTCTTTGACATGTGGGATGTACGTTTTGGACCTCTGTTGCCTAAGAGCCCTCGCGAGTCCTCGACTGGGCTTGTTGGCCCACTGGTAGTAGTAGGCTTTGCATTTTGTGATGGCGTGTTTCGCCTGAGATTGGAGGAGTGTGTTAAGCTCAGTCCTTGCCGCAGTAAGGTCTCTTAGCACCCTATCATCTCCTGATTGTTTATGTAAAGTTTCCAGGTTATTTATAGTTTGGAGAAGGGTCGTTTGTCGCATGTCCCGATGCCGTTTGAGACGAGAGCCTATTTGTATGCACTTGCCCCTAACAACGCATTTGTGGGCCTCCCATAGCGTAAGACGTGAAATGTCAGTGGTGTCATTAGTGGCAACGTAGTCTTTAATTGTTTGTTCTAGTTCGTCAGTCGTGGGTAAGTCAGAAAGGAAGGAGTCATTAAGGCGCCATGACCAATCCCCAGGGCGTTCTCGAGGCACGCTAATCACGACTGAAACCGGAGCGTGGTCCGACCAGGTAATATTACCGATGGCTGCAGATACGAGATGATGTAGGTGTACATGGGGAAGTAAGAGGTAGTCAATCCTAGCGTATGAATTATGTCTGCTTGAATAGTGGGTGTAATCTCTATCGCTTGGGTGTGTTAGTCTCCAAGTGTCCGTCAGCTGGTGCTCATGGAGGATCCGCCTTACCTTACGTAGATCTACCTGAGAAGAACTTGGGGCACCTGACGTTGAGTCCAACCGTGGGTCGAGAGCCCAGTTGAAGTCTCCGCCCACAAGCAGACAGCCGTCCTGCAGATTGTCAATACGATCTAGTGTCTGGGAAAGAAGCCGAACCTGGTGAATGTTGGGAGCATATATGTTTGCAAAAGTATATCTCTGGCCAAACAAGAGACCCTTTACCACAAGTCCTCTCCCATTGCCTAATTCAAAGGACTGTCCTTCCATTAACGTTAACCTCTTGGAGAATAGTGTTGCAACGCCTCTAGATTTACCACCTGAAAAGTTGTTGTAGAACGCAGTTGGAAAATGTTTACTATATAGTTTGGGAGATTTAATTTTACAAAAGCGCGTTTCCTGTATATAAGCTACATCTACTCTTTCCTCATGGAGATATCTGAGGAGCATAGAACGTTTCTCCGGAAGGTTGAGGCCCTGGGCATTAATGGTGAGGATTTTAAGCCTCTCAACTGGTAATATCATGGCGTGGGACTGGGGAGATTATAGAGTTTTGGAGAGGATTTAGCATATCTACAGGCCATCGCCCGTATTGCACCTTGGAACCTAATCTGCCAAAGGAGGAGTGTTTATGTGGGGAGTCTGCCTGGGAGGGTGTGGGGTAGTATAAGCGGGAGTGAGGAGGATATTGTGAGGGCGTAGGTAATAACAGGGGGAAGCTACCTCTCCCACGGAGGGGCAGAGAATAGTCAATAATACCGCTTGCGATGAGCGGGAGACACAGGTGTCCCGCCATAGAAAACCAGGGGTGAGCGGTGTAATTAGACTGGGGGATAGACAACAACGAAACCCTCTGCTTTGAACACAACGGCGCACTACAGCGCTAACAATAACAGAAACTAGTAAACTTTCTATAAACCAAGCAATAATGCACACTGATTAAGTATGACAACAACACTATAACACAATAAGGACCCTAAGAAAGCAAGTATCACCCCAAAAGAAGGGGCAAGCAATGTCCGGGGGCTCTGGGTCCAACATGGTAGAACCAACTGGGCAGATTCAAAGGATACTCATCCGGTGGGCGACATGGGTAGATCTTCCGAAGATCTGTTGGTTCTCTTTCTGGACCTCTGGACCGATTGCCACTCGTCCTCTGGAACCGGGGGCGACGGGTTGTAGATGGAGAAGGAGCGGCGCCACTCTAGTAGAGGAGGAGGGGACAGGTCCAGCTTGGTGCAGAAAGCCTGAAGTTCATCCGGGGTGCGGAGGAGGGCTGACTTGCCCTCATGGGAGACCTGTATGCTCGTAGGGAAGCCCCAGCGGAATCGTATCCCCCGTTTCTGGAGCAGCTCCGTAAGGGGTTTCAGCAGTCGCCTCTGTTGTAACGTGTACCAGGAAAGGTCTTGGTAAATCTGGACCTTACTGCCATTGCATTCCCAGTCGTCCCTGCGTCGCGACTTCTGTAAGATTTCCTCCTTGACCTTATACTGATGTAGGCGGCAGATTACGTCGCGGGGGGAGCTGTTAGAGGGTCCTCGGGGGCGCAAGGCACGGTGCGCTCTATCAAACTCTATGGTGTTGTCTGAGCTGGTCCCCATCACCTCATTGAAGATCTTTGTTAACACGTCCACCAAGCCTGAGTGAGGAATATCTTCCGGTATGCCCTTAACGCGGAGGTTATTGCGTCTGCCCCGATTATCCAGGTCATCCAGTCGAAATTGCATCTCTCGGATAGCAGACGCTTGTTGGCCGACCGTTTCACTGAGCTGTGAGGAAGCCCTCTTTTGGGCTTCTTGGCTGGCTTCCACAGTGTCGACTCTAGAGGCAATCTGGGAAAGGTCGGACTGCACAGTGGCGAGTTGAGAGTCTAGGTGACTTTGTAGCCGCGTTTCCAAGTCCATCAAATCTTGTTTAGTTGGCAGCGTAGATAAGATATCCAAGCGCCTTAGGATTTCTCCTACCTCCCCTCCGGCCAGAGTAGAGGAAGATGGGGTCACTGAGGGCTGTTGGGGAGTAGACATACTGGGATCTTCAGCCCCGGACGGAGAGGAAGGAGGTGTCGATGGAGATGATGGCGGCTGTGTGAGATAGTGGAGAAGATCAGACTGATGTTGTTGATCACCGGCTTTCCTGACACTTTTCCTGGGGTTGGTTTTTTTACCCATCGAGTGTGCTGTTAAGATCAATTAGCGCGCTGCAGCTGACATGTCGCTAGATCACATGGCGTGAGGGTTACCGTTGGTCGCCATCCCCCGTCAGGCATGAAGAGCAGGCATGTGTTAGTTACATTTCCACCAGTAATGGAATCTGAGCTGTGGAAGGGTAGCTGCTGCTCTACTTTTACGCCACTAGGTGGCAGTTGATGAACAGGAATGCAGCACAAGCAGGATATTCAGCCCATACAAAGGAGCCTGGGCTACAATTCAAAAAGCAGTACTGCTGCTCTGAAAGTGTTCCAACCTGATTACTGCCTGGCACAGACCGATGTCCTGGGATGTAGGATGGCCTGGAACACCCCAATTCTCCCCCTGCAGAATGCAGCTGACTGTCCTCCAGTGGCGCTGGGACTGAGGCTTGTACAGAGCGGGGAGGCAGGCAGCGGTGCTCTGGGGCTGGAGGCAATGGCCAGTAACCTGGAGGAGCTGTGGTCACCTATGGGCCACCAGCGTCTGGAAGGAGGGCTCCGGAGGACTATGTAGGCGGCAAGCTTGGCAAGATGGCGGCTTCTGCCGCGCGGCGCCGCAGGCACCCCTCCGTTGGCAAGGTCTCCACGATCCTCAGCGTCAGTGGGCAGTACAGCCGCGGGAAGTCCCACCGCGGGTCATCCAGCAGAGAGCCCCAGGAGTGGGTCCGCTCACCCAGGGCACCCCGCCGGGGGTCTCGGACACAGGAGGCCCGAGGGCCCGGCCGGGACCACGAGGATCAGCCGCGGCCGCCCTGCGGAGCTCCGGCCCGCACACAGATGAAAGCGGGTGACTCGGACTGGGCTCCGGGGGAAGTAGGGAGCGGGGAATTAGTCTCTGGTCATTAGACCCAGGACCCCAGTACCTTTTTCATCACCACCACCACCAAACCCAGGTTGCTGGAGCTTTGACCTGGGTCTAAGGCCAACAACCCGGGTTTTTAGCGGTGATGTGAAAGGGTTATTGATGTGTTTTGGGTAATTTTTCTTTATTTTATTTAATGATTGATTGAGTACTTCTTTTATTTTACTATGGTTTCAACATTAGAAGTCGTTTTCCTATCAGATTACATATCTAGATTGATACTGTACTTCAAAATAATGCCATAGCTGTTTATTAGTTTTGAAGTCTTACACCTGTTGATTCCCTGCAATAAAACATATGTTTTGCTGAGAGATAAAGGTTTATACGTTTAAGCTGTTTCCTGGAAAAATTACATTGAAGGGATTATAGCCCTCTGCAGAAATTTTTCATTTACAAAGTCATTACATTTATAAATCATTGACAGAAAATAAATTAAAATAAAGGATTTACGCTTATACTTTCCCATTAAAGTGTTATATTGTGAAAAGTCAACTGGGATGAAACATAGAACTACAACAAGGCTACATTGCTTATTATTCAAAGTATTTCTTTATTTTATAGCATAAATTCTGTATAAAGAAATAAAACCACAGAAGCTGGCGATGCTGCTTTTATTAGGATAATCAGCTGCAACCAGTATTGCTCATATCCTAAACACATTAAAATCCTGCATATCAATATATGTGTCAATTTTGGCAAATGAATATCAGGGAAAATGTTATGGCACCATCAAAGCGCTTCACCAAAAGGATGTGCCTTGTACCCCCAAAGGGGTGTGTACTGTGAAGAGCTCCACCTATGGGGTGTTTAGTGCTGCCAGGAAAACTATTTGTCAATAAAATTGACAACATCTATATTTGTCAGTGGGAAAAATTAAAATCATCATTATTTGTAAAGACTGTGAATAGGACATCCGTTTTATACAAAACTAAAAGTAGGTGACACTGCAGCTGAACAAGAGACCAACAATGGAGACAAGAATAAATAATATATACTTTGAAGTTATGTTGTCTTAGCTAACTGCCGGTCTTTGCTTACATCATGGCCTCCATGAAAATGGACGCCTCTGTAGGCCTCAGTGCAAATTAATTTGCATCAAGGAGGTCACCACACCCTCCAACATGACCCATTCCATTAGGTACAAAATACTCTGCTCCTCCGTTTCAGTTACTATGGTAACCACCTGTGTTGAATAGTCAAATTGTTTTTTTTTTATATCAGCTAATACATTTAAACCAGGTGAGTGACAGTTGGAAGCTCAGGAGCGGATTAAATTGTACCTAATGGAATGGATCGTGTTAGAGGGTTAGGGTCACCTGCTCTTCATGGAGTCTCCCTGATATTTAGGGAGGGTTGGCAACTATGTATGAATAATGCACTGTGTAGTGGATTGCAGAAAGGGTCACAGAAGTTAGTTGGACTGTTTTTGGTTGCTATGAGACCGTATGGCAGAGATATAGTCCAACAGCACAATTTTGCATGTATCATTGACTATTTTTCATCTGCTATAGTTAAAATAAATAAAAATAAAGTAAATGTCTGGGATAGCAGCTGAGAGGGGGTGTTGTTTCAGAGTAGCTGTGGGGGATGAGCTCTCAATTTAAAATGACTTGATATATGACCCAAACTTGAGTCTCTGACAGTATTACAGTTAGGACCACCAAAACAGAGAAGCCTTGTAAGTGGCTGGTGGCTTATCCTATATCCGCAGATGTATGTAACTAATTCTCTATTTTTTATTTTAGAGATAAAAAGTTATGGTTGGTTAATGGTTAATTGTAGGAGTGCCGGGGTGCCTTTTTTTGTATCTGCATGAATTCCTCATACCTTGCAGCACCTGCTCTATTTTTTATGTATCTATAAGCATGTTACATAGTTACATAGTTGATGAGGTTGAAAAAAGACAACAGTCCATCAAGTTCAACCTATTTTGGATCTCCTGCGATCCCTATCTTTATGTTGGAAGTTAATCCATATAAAGCAACCTCAAAACTGTTGCAATCCTAAGATAAATAAATACTTACATTTCTCCCTTGCTCCACTACTGTCCTTTATTTAAATTAGCGGTCCTGGTAACCCTGAATGTCCTTTTCTGCTAAAAATGTATCTAATCCTTTCTTAAACATGTCCAGTGAATCTGCCATCACAACCTTTTCTGGCAGTGACTCCACATCCTGACTGCCCTTACTGTGAAGAATCCTTTCCTTTGCTGGTTGTGAAACTTCTTTTCCTCTAACCTTAGAGTTGCTGTAGTAGTTTATTGTTGATGCCCTAAATATCGAACTTGCATATCACACTCAGCTGCACAATTCTCTAAAGGCAACAAGTAGGATTTTGACTAAACGCTCAAATAATACAGATATCGGTGTGAATAAAATGCAAATCAAGGTTTTCTGTCGCCTGATGTGATCATCCCAGAGTGAGAAAAGGCCTGTCTTTGCATTCCAAATTGCAGTCAAAAAATCTTCAGTGTCTCTCTGCATGAAAAATATAACAATTATTAAGTTGCACTCCTCACATAAAAAAAAAAGTCTGTACAATAAATTTAAGTAGCAGGTATTACAATTCTAGTAAAACATTTCACTCGGGTTTAAGATGTTAAATTCTTTTTCTCTCCTAAAATGCACAGCTCAAGTTAAACTTAGTTTTGCAGGCAATTATAGGTTCTTGTTCTATTAAATCACCTTAGATAAACTTCCAACAGGAGCTTATTGATTCCTAATTTATATTCTGCTAAAATAAGACTCTGGCTTGGAGAGACACGTTTGGAATATACTATTGTGAGATGAAACGCTGATGGATTTAATGAGAGCAAGAAAATGAAATGGTACTGGAAATTGCAAGGCTTAATCAACCAATGAAATTGGCATATTTAAGTCTGTATCTTGTTTATGTAACTTTTTTAAATAAGGTTATATATGGTAAGAATGTTCAGAAAAGGCATCACAAATAATGGATTAACTTTTTTCTTTGTTTTAAAATGAGGCAATCTATAGGTGCAATTTAAGCTTCAGTGTTTTATTCAATGTATGTGCATTTTAGTATGTGGCCTTTTCTCCATACTGAATGCTCAACGTTATCTGTGAAAGTTGATTGTAATGCATACTTCTTTCTCTTCAGACATATTCTGTCAAAGGATGTGTTGAGTGGAATTGCCTCTTATTTTAATTCATCATTCGTAGCTTTGTATGTATGTTTATATGTATGTGTGCAACTCTGGATGTTGTGCTGTAAGGTAAGGGGGATTTACACAAATACAAAAAAGACACCCAAGCACTCTTGCAATTACCCAGCAACAAACCATACCTTTCTATCTTTAAAATAAGTCGGAGAATTTGTTACATAAATCTGCAGATACATAAGCCACCAGCCACTTACAAGGCTTCTCTGTTTTGGTGGTCCTAACTCTAAAACTGCCCGAGTCCCAACTTTGGGTCATATATCATGTATTTTTAAATCTTGTCTGGGATAGCAGCTGACAGGTGGTGCTGTTTCAGAGTGATTGTTTTGGAGACTTGACGACCTCTGTCGGGGGTGAGCTCTCAATTTAAAAATACATGATATATGACCCAAAGTTGGGACTGACAGTTTTAGAGTTAGGACTAGCAACCAATCAGATTCTAGTTCTCAGTTTCTCTAGTGTTACACACTAGAGAATGTCTGCTAGAATCTTATTGGTTGCTATGGGCAACATCTCCACTTTTCCTTTTCCATCAAGTAAATCTAGCCCCTAGAGTTGTTTGGATCACCATCATTAAATATTTTATTTTTTAATACATATACCAGGAATATTCACGTTTTGAAAATAGATGCACCTAAAACAGGAGTCCTTGTGTCCGTGCTTTAGCATAGATAAAAATAAAATGAACCAGTATAATCACAACACTATTTTGTAAGAAAACTGCATGTTATGGTTTTTTTATAAATTGATTTTGAGGTTTTTTCCTATATACCAGTTTTTTTTTTTTTAGCCCAATATATTTTATGTCCTCTGCTATATCCTATTGTGTTAATATTTCAACAACTGGACTTAATTTGGCTTAATGTAGTGAGTGCAACGGACCTTCCTCTTCTCTGGACCCCGTAGCAGCCGCACCCCTTGCTCACACGGTACTGCTATCAACATACTGTTCGAAATAATAATCCCAATCCCTACCCTAATGATAACTATGATTACTTACGTTGACTTTATGGGTGGAACCGTGTTGACCATGTAGCGGCGGACCTGGAATCCTTGCCAATTTTATTTAATAATACAGGAAATACAATCAAGAGCACGAAAAAGATCTCTAGGTGTATTTTCAACAGGGGCAGAACTACTCTTGGTGCAGCAGCACAGGGGTCTATGCAGATACAAGGGCACCCAGTCGTCTTCACCGCATCGCCGAAGCTCCCCACCTGGTTACCTGGTATATCATCAGGGCCAAAGCATATTTTTTGCACCTGGGTCCACAACTCGCTAGTTCTGCCTCTGATCTCCAGTTTCTATACAAGGTGTTAAAACACAGTCTCAGGGATGATGCTATACACTGTTATAAAATGTAAAAAGCAGAAAAGTATATTGACTTCTAATTATGAATGATTCATGATCATTAGAAAACTTTGGTAATGGTTGTGCTGATGTAGTACAGGTATAAACAGGTTTTTCTGAAAGCCTGTCTTCCTTGGAACTGGCAATGGTAAATATAATTTTTTTTCTGTTTATTACAGTTTATTTTGGGCTCTTAATGATCTGAATAAAAATGAAATCTGTATATTTACTGTTGGTAAACCATCAAAGTGCTTTCATAAAGTGCTATTTATTTAACATGATTGTTGGAATGATCCAAACAGACAAGAATTAGTTATATAATAACTACTCATCCTATGGCTTGTATGAGCCATAGAACATTTCAGCATTTCTGGACACTAGTCATATCATCTATTATTAAAGAAGTGATGCTTGGAAAGTGCATTGATAAACCTCTGCTATAGACACTACAGCTTTTATGGAGCAACGTTATAGAGAGAAATTTGTCTTCACAAGGTTACAATGTTTTGAACATTTCCTTCTAGAATCCAGCTATATGTTTCTACTATCTCATTGCGTATTATTGATGTTTTTTCATCAAATGCTTTTTTTTATTCACATCCAGAGTTGTTTCACTGAGATATTAAATGTCTTGCTGTAAGCATTTGTTTACATGAGATATTAGTCATATATATATAAGTTTGTTGCACCTGTTGCATTATTGTTATAGTGCTATTTTTATAGCTTGGTGTTGAAGGTGAAATGTTGTGATATTGGTATTATTTAACAAATATGAAATCCAAAAATAATAATAATACATTTTTAAACTATTTAAATTAAAATGTATGTTTTAATAATATTAACAAACAAACTCATGCTCCCAATACGAGAATTCAGGCTCCACCTCCCTCTACAGTTGCACACCTCATGATGTCAAAGGAGGCGAACCAGGACCCCATTACTTGACTGACAACCTAGTATTCGAAAGGGTGCGCCTCTGATGAGCAGAGATTTCTCCCCACGTTTTCTCTGCTGCAAAGTTCTATGGTGACACCACCACCTCTGCCTCCTGTATGCCCTGTTTGAAAGAAAAAAAAATAATGTGTTAGTAAATGCATTCTGACAAATCCAAACAAGCAGGGCGACACACACATACACGTACACACACTTGTGTTCCTTGTAGTTACATAGTGGTCACTATGGTCCTTGGCTGCACCTCCAATACATAAAATGTGTGCAAGTGTGTTCGTGTATAT
>WWET01000919.1:193600-212655 GCA_011038615.1 Limnodynastes dumerilii
AATATATATATATAATATAAATATACTAACAAAAAAGTGTCAGGCACTCGCTGGCTAATAAAGAACAACACAGGGTCAGGTTTCAATCCAACGTTTCAGTTATATTGTGATAACTTTCATCAGGGATCCCTGACATGTTCAAGGACTTTTAAAATTGCTCTAGTACCTCAGTTATATATATGCTAGAGTGCCCATGAGGTCTCAGATATATAGGAAAAATTAAATGTGTGGTAAAACTAAGAATACAGGAACATCTGAGAAATATCAAAAACAAAATCCTTAGTCACTCGGTATCTGAACATTTAAAAAAAAATCACAACTCAGATAGTTCAAAACTGGAGGTAAAATTCATTGAACATGTTAAACTGAATAAAAAAGGGAGAGACCTAGCTAAAAAAAAACTCGCACAACACGAAATGTATTGGATCATTGAGCTCAATACTCTAAAACCACGTGGTTTAAATGAGGGATATGAAATTGCCCCATTTTTAGACTAAGATTATTAGTAACTGATGCATTAGAACCAGATGCCAACATTTTTTTTTATTATATTTACTTGTGCATAATAATTTACTTATTATAATTCACCCACTCATTTTATTAATATTAGAATTTCACTCTATTCTCTATGTTGAATAAGATATTAATCAATATGCTATTTTTCCCACAGTCACATGACACTAATAATTTTGAAAGATTTAAAAAAAAAAAAAAAAAACTTTTTAAAAAAAGTTTATGATAATTTACTACAGCTAAATGTTTCATGTAATAGTTTTAGACTTAATAATTTATCAATTTAATTCATATATTCTAGTTAATAAAATTGCACCTTAATTGAATAAATTGCACCTTAAGTAGCTAACGGTTCAGCCTTTAATTAATCTGTTATTGGCTTTTCTATTGTACCACCAATACCTTAATTAGCCCACTTATTAAATTTAGTCACTTAATAATTATCACCTCCACACACTCTTAATCTGCATATACAAGCTCAAAAGGTTTCCAAATAAACTATCTACTTAAATTGTGTTAATAGAGTAGAGCTCCTCTTTAAACTTATATTTCATTTTTAAGTTTTATTAGAAGTTAGTTATGACCCTCAACAATACACTTCTAATAAACAAACCAGTTCAATCCTCACTTCCTTTCAGCTATGAAGGCTAATGTTTGGTTTCTATGTCAACCCCTCGATATCACTTAGCGCAAATAAAACACGATAGGCACCACTTTGCTTTCTACTTAATTGAGAATGACACCCTATATACCGCAGTCTAAGCAAAGTGCTTTTCATTTCCAACCTTGATTCCTCAACCATTATGCTTACTATTGAAAGCGTCCTTATAGTTATGAAGGTTAGTCTAGTTTCTATGGAAACCCCTCGATATTGCATAGCGCGGTTAACACACGATAGGCACGGTTCCGCTATGCATGTTATGAGAGAGACACCTTTTGGACTGTAATCCAAACTAATAGCTTTTCATTTCTAACCCTGATTCCTCAATCATTATGCTTACTGCTAAAAGCGTCTGCTTTCCATGACAACCCCTTGTTACACTGCATCTCTCCACGTCCGAGTACTACAAACAGCACTTGCGAGACAATGTCTCGTCTAAAAATGAAAAAGCATAGCAGTTTTGTCACTTGCACATAGTATAAATAGCTACTTGTTCCGAACTCTAACCAACATGGTGAATGTTTTATAAACGGTTTCCAAGAGAACCTTTGTCTCTCCACCAACTTCTACTCGTTTATTTTTACATTTACTTCCTTATATAATTATCTGTAGTCTTTGTCTTATATGTAATATGTGGAATGCAAGGTATTTTATATTTATTAAAGTTTGTGAACCTGATGACATCATAATCCTGCACCCAGTAAACAGCTGTCAATCAATCTAGCCTTTAAATAGGTGCCCCTGATGTGCACATGTTTTCTGATCATTGATCCATTGTCCCCGAGGAAGTCCTGAAGGGTACATATTTACCTGAGGACGAAACGCGTTGGGTTATTTGATACCTACCTTTGAAACAGACTTTCTCTGATACCTGGTAAAGCAGTGACGGTCGTGGAAAAGCAAGAAAGGCAGAGTTTCCTGCACCACCATACTGAGGCCTGGATGATCCCAGATGGGATTCAGAGACAGCTAAGACTATATTTCTCAATGCACTACTTTTTATTGTACATGGTACGCATATTTTAAATCATTACATAGTAAAAGGTTTATCTTTTAATGCACCGTGGTCGGGTGATTTCCTTCATTTTTCCCACATACTGAAAGCTAAGCTGTTTTCTTGGTTTCAGTTGAGTTTTATGGGAGCGCTTACAAGTTTGGAGAGTAGATTGAATTCTTAATGGGCAAGAAACAGGGCAGAGCTAAGGGCTACATGGGTCTGGGGCTAAAAGGGCCCATCAGAGTGGCATGACCAGCTATGTGTTAGTGTGACCATTATGGCACAAGGAACATATGCTTATTTCCATTACTTAGCACCCTAAAGGCTCATATGGCACATCTGCGCTCCACAATGGCTGATAGGAGGAACTGCTACAGTAGAACCTGTGCAGAGGCTTTAAAATTACCCATTTTACATATCCATCACACCACAGATCTGCTTAGTAGGAGAGCAGCAACCAGGGTGCATGGGAAAACATCGGCAGAGTGCAGCAGTTGGAAGCCACACAGCCAAATGAACATCTGGTCATATTAAATAGCTTTCTTGATGGGGCTGTTTTCAGATGTAGGTCTGGTGCTGTAGTCCCATCCGCCCCATTAATCTGGCCCTGATGAGGAAGGCTATTGCAGAGAGTGGTTGCAGCCCAGGTAAATTCCTGTAATTCAGTGTAGTGGAGAGGTTTTGATCCTGTGATTATGTGAGAGTGAGCTGGGATATATCTTGAGATGAGTGAGAATATGTATGCGGGTGCATCTTATTGATGGCTTTATAAGTTAGCGTCAGTGTTTTGTGTTTGATACTGTAAAATACAGGCAACCAATTTAGAGAACGACACAACCGACCAGCTCTAGAAGAGCATTTTGTAATGCAAATCAGTCTACCTGCTGCATGCGATATAAATATAGGGGGAGAATTTTATATTGTGGGAGTCCAATAAGGAGAGCATTTCAATAATCAATGTGGAGGATGATTAATGAACAAATTAGTTTTTGCATCTTGAGTGAAATATTTGCATATTCTGGAAACGTGCTTTAATGTCGTAACAGAATTCAGAAACTGATTGTATGAGGGGAACAAAAGCCAGTTTAAAGTCCAGGGTTACTTTTAGGCAGCGAGCTTGATGAATAGGGTTGTTGAAGTGTTGTCAACAGAAATAGATCGGGTGGCTTTCTTTTATTGGCAGATAGCTATATTCTGTTATGAATGGTTATATTTGAGACAAGGCCGATGCTAGGATGCTCGGTGCCCCCCTGCAAACTTTAAATTTGCACCCACCTGTTTAACAATTTCATTTTATAGTTCATAGGGTATAGTATCAATGTAAGCACCATAAAACACAATCTTGTAACCACAATAAAAGAAAGCAAATCATAGTCATTGCTATACAATACAAACAGCCTCCTAGTCTCCACTATACAATTCTCACTTCATCCTAAACACTGCCTTACAATACAGACTATATATCTTAGTGACAGCTATACCGTACAAACATTATCCTAGTGACCTCTATACCATACAGGCCGCCACACAATACAGATTGCATCATTCTGACCACTGTACGATAAATTCAACATTCTTGCAACCACAATGTAGTTAAAAAAGATCTCCTTGGAAAACAGAAAATGTTTGTAACCACAATACAAAAGAATCACAACCTTGTGTCTCCAGCCCCCTCGTATCCCCATCATTTGCCTCCAGCCCCGTAGTATTCTCATCATGTGTATCCAGCCCCCTAGTATCCCCATCATGTTTACTTTCGGTGTCCTTTATGAGCCTCTGTGGCTGTTACATATAGCAGCTGAAAGGAATTTTCCAGTCATCTGCTCAACATAATGGCCGTGGCAGCTCATACAGGAACCTCCTGTATGAGCTGCCAGTCACCAGAGTGGGGTAATGACCACTGGTGCCTCTCCAGCCTGGTGCCGGTCTGTGCCGCTTCCCCCCGAAGAGTTGGCCCCCCGGCCCTGGTTTGAGATGGTGAGAGAGTACATTCAAGATAAAATTGCAATGGCAATGAGTTAGTAAGAGATCAGGGTATCATCTGATCATCTGTATACAGGAGATACTGAAATCCATATGACGGTTCAGGGGAAGTAGTATAGATAGAGAAGAGCAATGGACTTAACACTGAGCTTAGCGATTCTCAACAGATGGCGGAAGAACAGGGGAGATGCATTCAGAAAAGCGAATACTGAAAGGGCGAAAAGATAAGTAGGAAATTAACCAAGAAAGAGCTGTGCCATGAATACCTGGGGATTGTAACAGTTATATGAAGAGTGTGGTCAACTGTGTTAAAAGTAGCAGAAAGATCCATTAGAATAAAAAAAAAAAAAAAAAGTACAGACCTTTAGATTAAGCAGTGATTAAATCATTGACCACTCTGATCAGTGCAGTTTTGGTGGAGATTTGGGAAGGAAAGCCTGACTGAAGATAGTCCAGAAGATTGTGTAAGGAGAGGAAGTGAGGTACGGAAGTGTAACCATGTCCATCAGCAGCTTTGAGGGGCATGGGAGCTAGGATGTAGGCTGATAATTTGAGGGTTGGGATTAAAATAAGCACAAAAGATAGACATCGGGAGAGAGTCTTGTGTGACCTTAGTGTGCCATGGTCATTGCTGTTGTCACCAGCTACGGTACTTGATCATGGGCTTCTTAATATTGTACAGTTAATTACTTAATCCTTTAAATGCAGATAGTTGTATTTTGTCCACTGTATTGCTTCATGTATTCATTCAGAATCCCTCAGTATTGTGTGACTGTCACCTGTGGTGATTTCTGTACTTTTTTTTATTACTGTTATTGTTTGTTTAAAAGGAATTACATAGCAATATATTATTAAAGGAAAAAGATGGCAAAAGGCTTCTGAAGAGAGCAGGTTGTGAAGGAATGCTCGCAGTATGGGAGTGTGAGGAGGGAAGAGTGGAGGTGTGAGGGAATGCTTGCAGTATGGCAGTATGGGGAGGGAAGAGAGCGCGGTGTGAAGGAAGGCTTGCAGTATGGGATTGTGAGGAGGGAAGAGTGGAGGTCTGAAGTTATGCACGCAGTATGGGAGTGTGAGGAGGGAAGAGTGGAGGTGTGAAGGAATGCTCGCAGTATGGGAGTGTGAGGAGGCAAGAGAGCGTGATGTGAAGGAATGCTCGCAGTATGGGGAGGGAAGAGAGCGTGATGTGAAGGAATGCTCGCAGTATGAGAGTGTGAGGAGGGAAGAGCGCGTGATGTGAAGGAATGCTTGCAGTATGGGAGAATGGGGAGGGAACAGTGTGGAGGTCTGAAGTTATGCACGCAGTATGGGAGTGTGAGGAGGGAAGAGAGCGTGATGTGAAGGAATGCTCGCAGTATGAGAGTGTGAGGAGGGAAGAGCGCGTGATGTGAAGGAATGCTTGCAGTATGGGAGTATGGGGAGGGAACAGTGGAGGTGTGAAGGAATGCTCACAGTATGGGAGTATGGGAAGGGAAGAGTGGAGGTGTGAAGGAATGCTCACAGGAGGGGAGTGTGAGGAGGGAAGAGAGCGTGGTGTGAAGGAATGTTCACAGTATGGGAGTGTGAGGAGGGAAGAGTGGAGGTGTGAGGGAATGCTTGCAGTATGGGAGTATGGGGAGGGAAGAGTGGAGGTGTGAAGGAATGCTTGCAGTATGGGAGTATGGGGAGGGAAGAGAGCGCGGTGTGAAGGAAGGCTCGCAGGAGGGGAGTGTGAGGAGGGAAGAGAGCGCGGTGTGAAGGAAGGCTTGCAGTATGGGAGTATGAGGAGTGGATGTATCAGGGGTGGATCTAGGGAGATATTTTAGGGAGGGGGGGCTTGATTTGGTTTCCATGTTGACTCCTCCTTTGTTTTTCGTGACTTCTCCCACTCTCTATTTTTTTTTTTATCTAAAAGATTGGGTACAATCCTCCATGCCCTCCCTCTCCAATATCACAGCCCCAGCTGTCTGAGTGCCGGATAGCGCTCTGCTTCCTCTTTCTACCATGTTACAGCTGTCATTGTGCAGCTGGGTGATCTGCACTCTCCCTCTTTAGCCAGAACATCTCTGGGATGGGTGATCACCCCCATTATAAATCCGCACAACCCTTCATCACCAATAACAAAAGAAGGTTTCTATGTTAAGCTGGTCATTTAGCCATTGTGGGGGCGATTGATGCAGATGTAATTTGCTAGGATGAGAAGCTCTGGTGGATAGCATCAATATCTGTTGGTCACTAGTATTCCTCTTTATTGTGCGGCAGTCATTGTTGGCAGACTATAATAGTGACAGCAGAAGAAGGTATGGATGTCAGTCCACACAGGATACGATTAACCAAAGGGTTAGGTTATTAAACAGACAACAGCAGGTTTAATGACTTTAGCAAAAGAGAAATATCAAGGAGGTTCTGCAGCAGCTGTCTGACAAAAGATAGAGAAATATTGTATGGCAGGATCACACTGTAATATAACAGAAGGGGTTAACACCGTAATATATGGGATTGGGTGTGGGTTGCAGCTGATAGCGGCCCTTTTTCGAAAGGAATATTTTCTCCCAGCCAACAACTGGCTAGAAAATCAATTACTTCTGCCTCGAGGAGGAGATGCAGTCGATCATCCCTGGAATGAACAGTAATCACCGAATGGTGAGTAGTTATCCTACTCTAACCCTTATCCTAATCCTTGCCTTAACCCTGTCCTCCCGCAAGCTGACCCTAAGACTCCCCTCCCTGCAGCCTAGCCCTGAGGTTCCCCTTCACGAAGCCTAGCCCTAAGATTCCCCTTCACGAAGCCTAGCTCTAAGACTCTCCTCCATGCATCCTGACCCTAAGTCTCCCCTCCCTGCAGCTTAACCTTAAAACTCCCCATAGACTCCTACTTAGCTGTCCGGTTAATGCAGTGGTGGGGGTTTCTGAATGAATGCACGGGTAGGTTATGCTGATCGGCATACTTACCCATTAATTAAAAAAAAAAGTTTGCGTTCTCGCTATTTTCGAAATAGAGACAGACGAAAATGAGCTTTGGCTGTCTCCATTTTGGAAACAGCATTTCCGCAGTGGTAACAGCATTCCTATAGGATTCACAGCAGCATACTGTCAGGTGGTTGTAGCGGGATACAGGATTATATATAGTATACAGATTATACACTGTAATAACTGCTGGGGAGAATTTACACTGGTACACTCTCCTATGCACTGAGTAACTGTTATGTACCATTGGACTGCACATGCGCAGCACAAACTGTCATCCAAGTGCTGACGTCATCCCCTAACATTTTTTGCAGTAACCGGGTATGAGAGAGGAGACACAGGAGTGTGCAGGACAGAACGGTCGAAACGATGCTCCTCATGGACCGTATTCACACTTAAGAATGATTTTGTTTCTTAATTATAGACAAAAAGTAGTATGCCAACCCCCTGACATGCCCTCTGTTTTCAGATTCTTAACCAACTTATGAATGCCATTGGGCTACGTTATCTTTAGGTTCGTATTTGTGTGCATATGGTGGCTAATTATCCTATTTGCCTAACTGCACCCAGGTTTCCCTATTTAAATTTATTTCACTTATTCTGATCCTCACCTGTTATACCTGCCTTTATCACTTCTTAGTGTCTCCATCCTACTCTAATGGCCCTTGTCTGCCCAACCCTCTCCCTTCTACCTCCCCACCTATCCTCCTCACCCCCTTCCTCCATCAGACTCCACCCACCCCCCTCTGCCATGCTTCACCTCGCTTCTTCAACCCCTCCAATCTAATTCACATAACTCCGGCTCCCTCTCTCCAATTCTCCTGTGCTCTCTGGTATGACAGATCCATCTGCAACAAGCTCCCTGCCATCCATGACCTCCTCATCTCCAAATCCTGCGATCTTCTCCCCATCACTGAAACCTGGCTCTCAACCTCTGATACTACCTCCCCTGCTACCCTCTCCTATGGTGGTCTTTCCTTCTCCCACACCCCTAGGCCTGGTGATCGCCCTGGTGGTTGTGTGGGCATCCTCCTTTCCCCATCATGCACATTTAGCGTCATACCCCCTGCGCCCTCTCTCACTTTTACCTCCTTTGAGTTCCACTGCATTCACATCTGCCACCCCATCCATCTCCGTGTTGCTGTTGTCTACCACCCCCCTGGCCCCTTCTCCAAATTCATTGATCACTTTGGAGCCTGGCTCCCCCACTTTTTGTCTTCTGACCTCCCCTCCTTTATTCTAGGTGACTTCAACATCCCTGTTGACAACCCCTCCGATCCCACCACTACAAAACTTCTTTCCCTCTCCTCCTCCCTTGACCTGTCACAGTGGACTTCAGCACCTACCCACAAACAGGGTCAGTCCCTTTACCTCCTTTTTTCATGCTCATGCTCCCTGTCTGACTTCTCCATCTCTTCCTTCACCCTCTCTGATCATCATCTTATCTCCTTCTCCCTCTCTTCCTCTCCCTCTCCTTCCCCGCCCCCTAAACGCATACTTTCCCATAAAAACCTCAATTCCATTGATGATATGTCCTTCACCTCTTCCCTTGACCCCCTCCTCGCACCCATTTCCACTATGTGCTGCCCTAATCGAGCAACCTTGCTCTACAACAACGCCCTGTCCTCCGCCCTTGATGCTACCTGCCCTCTCTCCTCTGTCTCCCTTCGCCACTCCAACGCCCAACCCTGGCACTCCCCACTCACTTGGTTCCTAAAGAAATGCTCCCGCGCTCCCGAGCGTCTCTGGAGGAAGTCCCGTTCCCTTGCAGACTTTCTCCACTTCAAGTTCATGCTCTCTTCTTTTAGCTCTGTCCTCGCCAAGCAATCCTTCAAGTCCCTCATCCTCTCCCAATCATCTAACCCAAGTAGCCTCTTTGCCACCTTCAACTCTCTTCTGTCCCCCCTCCACACCCCCTCCCTCTCCCCATTTCTGCCTCTGACTTTGCCACCTTCTTCACTTCCAAGATAGACTCCATCAGGAGCTTCTTCTCCTCTACCATCACCTCTCCTCCATCTCAATCTCCATCCTCTTTTTTCCTCCCTAGCTACCCACCAATGATTACCTTCATCCCCACCTCAGCTGAAGAAATTCACTCACTACTTTTGTCATCCCCTCCATCAACATGCTCACTTGATCCCATCCCCTCTAATCTTCTCTGGTCTCTCTCTCTCCACCTGCTCCCATCTTGCCCACCTCTTTAACTTATCCCTCTCCTCTGGCTCCTTCCCCTCCCCCTTTAAACATGCTCTTGTCTCCCCCATCCTTAAAAAAACGAACCTTGACCCCACTTCCCCCTCCAACTACCGACCTATCTCTCTGTTACCCTTCGCCACCTCCAAGTTGCTTGAACGGCTTGTTTACAAGCGTCTAATCGGCTACCTTGCCGACAACTCCATCCTGGACCCTCTCCCATCTGGGTTCCGATTCACTGAAATTGCCCTGACTAAGGTCACCAATGATCTCCTTTCTGCCAAATCTAAGGGCCACATCTCCCTTCTCATCCTTCTAGATCTCCTGCTCCACACCCTTCGCTCCCTCAGCCTCTCTGGCTCTGTCCACTCCTGGTTCTCCTCCTATCTCTCAGACCGCTCCGTCTCTGTCGTAACCTCTAGCTCCTTCTCCCCTACCACTCCTCTTCCCATTGGTGTGCCCCAGGGCTCGGTCCTTGGTCCCCTTCTGTTCTCACTCTACACCTCCTCCTCTCTGGGTGATCTCATCAGCTCCTTTGGTTTTAACTACCACCTCTATGCTGACAACACTCAAATCTATCTCTCTTTACCTGACCTCTCCCCCGAACTTCTGTCTAAAGTGTCGGATTGCCTCTCTGCCATCTCCTCATGGATGCCCAATTTGCTTTCTCAAGCTTAAAATGGCCAAAGCTGAAATTGTAGTCTTTCCTCCTTCTCGTATCTCCTGTACTCCTACTATCCCCATTACTATTGGCGACTCCACCATCTCTTCCTCCACCCAAGCCTGCTGCCTGGGCATCATCCTGGACTCCTCTCTCTCCTTCACCCCCCATATCTGTGCCCTCTCACTGTCCTGTGGCTTTCATCTCCGTAACATTGCTCGCATCAGACCCTTCTTAACTGCTGATGCCACTAAAACACTCATTCACTCTCTTGTTATCTCCTGTCTGGACTACTGCAACATTCTCCTCTCTGGCCTCCCTCTGGTCCGTCTCTCACCACTACAATCTATACTTAATGCTGCAGCCAGACTCATCTTACTCTCCAAATACACTGCCTCCACCTCCCCTATCTGTCATAGTCTACACTGGCTTCCTGTCCCTTTCAGAATTCTCTTCAAGCTTCTCACCACAATTTACAAGACTTACAGACATAAACACTCCCTCCCATCCCCTCTGCTGGTGATCGTCACCTCAACTCCAACCTGATAACTACCGCTCACTCCCGCATTCAAGACTTCTCCTGAGCTGCCCCTGTCCATTGGAACAACCTACCACCTCCTATCAGGCAATCCAGCACCCTCCAATCTTTCAAACACTCCCTCAAAACCCACTTCTTCAGGCTAGCCTACACTTCCTCCACCTAAACTTACCTGCCCTCCCCTTCTTCATCCTTGTGTGTCCCGTTTATTTGTCCTCTCTCACTTAGAATGTTAACTCTATGTGCAAGGTCCTCCTCCCTCATGTCATCACCCCTCTTCCTTGTCCTCATCACTTCTCACCTTTTTCTCTCCATTGTCTTTCTCTTTCGTTACTCATCTGCTCCTACACACATATCCAGCACCTTTTTTTATATATATTGCACTGCGTTTTTCTTTTTTTATTCTCTTACTGTATTTAAATTTTGCTTTGTACATGTATTGTATTTCTTGTTCATGTATTTTATACCCTCTGTTAATCATTGTATTGAATTTTATATGTAACTATTGTCTTTGCTATTGCCTCTGTATGGCGCTGCGGATACTGTGTAGCGCCCTATAAATAAACGTTAATAATGGGTCCCTCCACCCACCCTTCTTATCTTCATTCTTAATTTTTCCTGACACGCCCCTTCATTCTTAAGTCACTATGAACTGTAAAGAAATAGGGTCGTGATGGTGATTCAGAGCAGTCCAGTGTAAGTTGTGTACATTACGTTACTACGTATGCACAGTATTTCCCTTCTTAAATTTACATACCTGAAAATACGCAGATTTTTTTATTGTGAATCCAGTCCCATATGCGTCTGTCACAAGGATGTTGACTCCTGCCAGGGTGATGCTATAGGTCTGAATGCAGCTCTAAGATAAGAGTACATTCTGCATTTTTGTACATGGGTAGATAGTGGTTAAGTAGTTCCTAAACACTAGATTACATCCTCATATGAGTAACATTCACAATGGCAAAAACCATTGTGTAAACCAAGGAAGTCGCTGGAACTTGGCCCAATAGTTCTCTGAACGTCTTCTCTCATCAGTAACTATGACATGCATGTTCAGAATTTTTATATCAAGCAACAAAAACCTCTTTTCTCAATTGCAAAGACCTGATGTGTATGTATTTAGAGAGTAAACAACACATTCCCATTATGATGTGCATTTATTACCAATTCCAAGATAACCACACATTTTTGTGTCCCATAGATAAATGGTGTCATAAACACTCATACTGACTTCAAAATACTTTTTGTGGACATCTCTGATAACTCAGGATAGCTCAGATCTCAAGAACAGTAAATGGGCAATGATTATTTGCATGTCAGGCAATTATATTTATACATCCCTCTGGTGTCATAGGCGGCAATGAAGTCACTAAGACCTGCAATTATTTTCCCCAGAAGGCAAAAAATACCAGATGCTCGAACAATACCTGCAGCTTACAGAGTGTATATAAAAGGCCAGGGTAATGGAGATTCAATAGGTTTCCTTCCAAAACACAGCAAGATTTGTGATCATTCTTTTAAAATGACTGTGTCTAAAAACAATTAGATTTACGATTATTTCTGTAGCCAGGGTGAAAGTTAATAAGAAATTTTTCTCTTAATAATTTTATGCAATTTAAAATGATGCCGTGCAGAATTAAATGTAGCCTTTGTTATATTGGTGGCAGAAGATATGTTTTGGTTACATTACCTGGGGCATCGTTGTAATTATTTGGTCCATTGGTCCCCTAAATATATCCTATCAGCTGCCACCGTAGTATATAATGGTTTCTACCAATTAATAAATAGACCCCATATTTTAAACTTTATTTGTTTCAATTAGTGAGAAACTGCTGAAGTCTAAGATTGCTCTGGTGGACAACAGGATTGGGATTTGAGGAGGCAACTAGGCCTGGAGGATTTGGAGGAAATTGGAGGCTTAAATTGGGTAAATCGATGTGTTTCCAGTACATGAATAGCGATGGCAGATACAATGAGTGGCACTAGGGAGGGGGGCAGGGCAGCAGAGAGAGAAGTTTTGAAGGGGTTGGGGAGACGGTAGCAGAGAAACAATAGTTGAAGAAAAGTGTTGAGGGGGACTACTAAGGACCGGATCCAGACCTGCGTATGTCAGCCAAATTCTGCAAGCTGCTTGCAGAATTCAGCTGAATATCTGCCAATGTGCATGCCAGATGGTTCTCAACAAATCACTAGGTGTCAAAAAGAAGTTAGTGACCGACCGTGCTGCTCCATTGTTTGGGCTTAAAGCTGAAAGGGGCTGCAGCGATCCTCCAGATGCAAAGGAGGTCTATTGGGGCAATGGAGAAGTCTCTGTTTCTCTAGAATTCAATGAATGAATACATTTAAATAAACATGGATAGGATTTGCTTCCAATTAACCCAAAATATAGACCCAAAAGTGGAACTAGTATTTCAGGTAAAAGTTTTACATTAGGTAAAGTTATATACATACATTGGGCTGGATCCAGACTTAAGTGCTTGAAATTAGTTACTCCTGGGCTAAACCATGTTGATTGCAGGGAGAGTCATATTTCATCTGTTGCAAGCAGTATTAGAGTTTAGAGGTGATGTTTCCTATCCCAAGTCTAAATAACAGTGTGATAGTAAAGCTGGTCAGTATCTGTGTGCAGTAAGCAAGTCAAAGATATATCCCTGCATGCAAAGATTACAATTATCTTGATTCCCCCTGAAATCAACATGGTTTAGCCCAGGAGTAACTAATTTTTAAGCACTTAAGTCTGGATCCAGCCCAACGAGTAAACTGTTGCTAGCCGATAGCCTCAAGCAGTGTGACTCATAACTCGAGGGTAACAACAAAAATATCAGCAGAAATATCAACATAGATATGTTCTGATATGGACACACTGCTAGCAATTTATCAGCTGTTGTAAGTGGAATGCTGTAGTTTATGTGGTTCATAAAACTAAAATGTCAACAGAGATCTATGGACCCTTTTTCATTTAAAAACAGTGGGGAGTAATCTTCATCCCAGCTATAGTTGCACAATGTTTCAAGCAAGCACACACTTAAGGGGAAGAAAATGTTTCCACTTCCTGGCGTTTGAAGCATGGAGATGAGGAGAACATAACATACTTATAACATAAGTATAAGGATATCCGAAATCTTAAACTAAATTATAGGTAAATAGGGTCTAGGGTCAGTATAGTTTAAAAAAACAAAACAAATGGGCCATGTGGCTCTTATCTGCCGTCACTTTCTATGTGTATGTAACATAAGGTGGTTTTGTGTTTTTGGGGTTTCTGTTTTTTATCAGAAAGCTTAACTTCTTTTTAAGCTAATGTGAAGACATTTGTTTCTTTTTACTTCTTTCTAGGCTCATAGTCTGTTCTTTTTATCTATAACTTAAAAAATCAAGTAAAATGCAAACTGTTTTTTACTGGTTTCCTAAAACAATTTTACTTCTAGTGATAACATCTCTTGTAAGCATATGTTAAGACCAAGTAAATATGGTTACCTACAAGCACCATTAACTGGCATATTATTCCTATGTCTGAATAGCTTTGCATTTCTTTCTTTTTTTCTTTATTGCCTTTATCAATTGGGTCTTTGTTACTGGATTGTGACTTTATGTTCGGACTGAGCACTTTATCTAACCGGTTATCAGTTGTCTGCTATAAAATAATCCATTTACTTTATCACTTTATCTACAGACAGAGCATTGATAAAACCCAAGATGATTGCATTGCATTGTGATTTCATGAGGACATTATATTTTTCATGGCCCAATTTATTTTTATTTATTCTTTGTTACAACCTTTATAACACAATTTTCATACCCATGTAAAAAAGCAGTGGACGTGAACCAGGTCTGAGGACAACTACTGCACAAATAAAAAATAATCTAGGGCCGGATCCCTGTACGACCGCTTATCCGCACAAGTGTGGGAGCCCCCTCCCACATGTACATTTTACATGCCTCCCCCCCGCCCACTTTAGCGGGCAGAGGGGAAGCACAGCCCATTTGTAAGCAATTGCGATTTTTGCAACGCTAGGGTTACTATCGGCATGCGCCCTCCAGTCAAAACAGGCCACTTTTGCACCTTGCATGCGTAAGAGACCTGCGCAAGTCTGGATCTAGCCCCTGGTGTATTTTATAATCCCCCCCCTCTGTTGCTTATCGCACAGATATGAAGTCTTTTTTTATTGACCATTTACCAGAGTAAACGTCAGTAGACAGGAGGTTCTCTGCTGACACTAGCTGGTTTACGCCTTTGTGTTCCCTTCTTAGCTTTGGGAAGGCAGCGGCAGTGCTATATTGATGTGATTGCCAGACAGAAAGCGTTGCACTAAGCTGTTATGAGTTGTTAAAGGTAGTGTTCTATGAAACTATGGTTACCCACTCATTTAAAAGTGAACTGATCTTTTTTTCTACCCTTTAGTATCAATCTGCCATCACATTAGTGTTCAATCCTTTCATGCTGAGTGTGGAATCTTGTAAATCTGAACTAGCAACATTACTTTTGAGGCCCTATACCACTTCTTTGCCCGAATAAAAACGGAACATAAACCGTTGGTGTTCCCTACCACCTGAAAGGCCACAGAGACCTATGGTTGATCCAGTTAATGTGGGTCAGCTTACTCCCTTTTGGCGGCTGTGCCATCCTTAACTTGACAGGCACTGAGGCCTCATCTTGCGATACCCTCTCAGTATACATAGCTTTTTTTTCTGGATAATAAATACTAATTAATTACTTGTCTTTATATAGGATAAGTTCTTTATGTGAAAACAGGATTTTTCTCCTGTCATTCTTGGCAGGAAATCTGTGCGGCTAGTTAATTTTCTGGTTGTTAAAGGACCTCCTACTCCTGGTTGGAGTTTCCCCAACTCTATAAATAGCGACAAGTATATCCGTAGTATCTCTTGCAGAATTCAGAACTTTCATTACTTTATTACTTCTGTACTTGCCTATAATTCTGGAATGAGACAGATGAGGAAACTGCGGCCAGCAGGTGTAGGAACATGGGGCCTGATCCAGACCTACGGGCGCCTTACATCCGCCCGAGGTCTGTGCGGCTGTCATCGTAGCGGGGAGTGCACTTACATGTCCAGATTTCTACCCTAACGATTACGATCAGCTCTGCGGCCTTACAGCCGCATTGCTGATCGGAACGGGGCTTCCTCCGCCCCGTTCCCTAATCTGCATGCCTATCTCCACCTTGACGGCGGAGATACGGCATGCGTAAAGGGGGGGAAAGATCCCTTTTCGTAATAGCCGGTGGGCGTAACTATAGTTTCAGCTGCCGGCCCTTACGCCGCCGTATGAAGGTTGTGCGCATGCGAGCCAGCCGTAATTCCCTGTGCGGCCGTAGCTCTGGATGCGGCCCATGGTCCGATAATTGGACTTGTCCACACCATATGATATGACCCCCCTTGGGACAAAAATAGTATTATACAGAATACCAAACTTTTGCCTTTCTGGGATGATTATCAGAGGCTTCTGAAATCTATCGGCACCACACACTACAGCGATTGTTGGTCCAGTCTACCGATAATTGTAAGTTTGGGCTAATAATCACTGTTTTGTGTGACCAGCTTTTCATAGACGGTTGGACAGTTTGTGACGGATATATAAAACTTTGACTATGCACCTTCTTATTTCTGTCAATATCTGTGTTTATGAGGTGTGAATTGCCTGATATGTTAAAATCTGCAGATATATCTATATCCAACTTTGTTACCGATTGACATGAATTACTATAAAAAAAAAAAAGCTTTACATAGGCACTGCAGTGTCAAACACATATCAGGCTGGGTAACAGGGTGTCAGTGTGGTTCTTTTAAATGTTTTAAAACATGATTCTTTTTTTCTAAGCAGTATTGTAATTACGGAGAAACTTATTCATATCTTGTGTAAAATAGACCTGAAGACTCCATTTGAGCAGTAGAGATAAGAGCCACAGGAACAAAATTTAATGCCATGAACTTGTCCGTTATAGATGATTGACTGCCCTTTTAGGGTCATGGATTCTCCAACCTCTGTGAATTACTCTACAAATCTTTAGTTGTGCAGGATCTCAGCTGGCAGTATATTGAAGTCACCTGACTTTGTAACACCTATTTTAAATTGAAATTGACTGTTGTAGAACATCTAGTTGCAGTAGTTATGGCATATTTGACCCATAACTACAGATGTATGAGTAGATTTGGAGCCATTAGTTTTGAGATTTGCAGTTGACCCATTTTTTGTGACTTGCTTTAATGATGATGCTGGATCAGCGGTTTTGCTAATTAGAATTTCCAGCTGTGTTATATCTGTTACATTCTGATTTTGCAGAAAAAACTTGCTAGTATTTTACTTGTTTATATGTAATATGTGCATTTTGTGCAGCATACATTATTTATGCCTTTTAAATGGATTTTTATTTTTACCACTAAATGACACTTTTGCCATATGAGCATATTTTGGATTTACATTGAATAATAAAATTGCAAACTATATCGATTTTATATATAAGTTTTGACCTGTTCCCGCTGGTATTTATTTGTAAGTTTGTACCACTATTGTACATGGGATGTATTTGCCGCCTCGAAAATTCCTTTTAGAAGTATAGACAGGCGAAAGCTTATTTTAAAAAAATAGTACTTATTAGAAATTTTAATGAATGGGTAGGTATGCCGAATATATTATTTGGCATACTTACCCATTTATTAATTCAGAAACCGCCACTGCGGACATGCTGGACAGGTGAGTATTACAGGGGACTTTGTGGGGAGTGTTAGGGTCAGGTTGTGGGGAGGGAAGTCTTAGGGTCAGGCTGCAGGGAGGGGAGTGTTAGGATTAGACTGCGGGGAAGGGAGGATTAAGATAATGGAAGGGGAGGGTTAAGGTTAGAATAAGGGTTGGGGGGGGTTACATTAATACTCAACATTTGCCACTGCATCTTCTTTCTTCACTGGAATGATTGCTTTCCCTCTGCAAAGCAGAATCAATCAATTTTTCAACCAGTTCACAACCGGCTGGGAGAAAAAAGCCTTTCTCTGTGACGACCCACACCCATTGCATGTCTTGCCAAATTTTCTTGAAATATTGCTCATGTGCCATCATAATAATAAGAGCATTACCGTATTTTCGAATTACATGGATTTTCAATGGAATAAGGAACTGGTCTTTGATTGAGCCGTGTTTCTTTTGTGCTAATGCCCAGCGCCTGATCAGCCAATAAGCTGATGAGGTTGCATCCTTAGGACCAGGAATTTAGGGGAAGTCTGGACCTGATGTAGCATCTTGCCCTAGCACTGTCTAAACAGTTCTGGCTGCCACAAAATTGAAATTCCTTAACAATGGTTGCCAGATTCAGGCGGTTATTCACTGATAGTGTGAAGTATGGTATCAGCCTGCCAGTCATCAATAGTTTCCAGTGAGAGAAGGTGTCAGCGATGCAGCCAACACTGGACCATTGATACACACTGTGAAAGTAACTTAGCTTTGTGAGTGTTTTTTCAAAAAGAAACTTTCTTGAGGTGTTTCTGGATATTGTTTCTGGATATATGTAAATCAGCCACTTATAAGGCTTTTTTGCTATAGAGTGCTGGGGTACAGTTTCTTGTTTCTGTGTAGATTACCTCATGCCTCTTAAGCACCTGCTCTAGATTCATTTCTAAATTGATATATATATGAAAAAAAGCCCTAGGCCGTCAATAATAGTCAACAGTCATGAGTATAAATATGAATATAAATGATGAGGTTTATTGAAGTGGTGGAATAAACTTCCAATGTGTCACAATGATACCCACACAACACAATAGTGAAAAGAAAAAGTGAACAAAGTAAATCCCAGCAGTGAGCCAGAGTTCAAATGAATGTTGCTACAGGACCAAGAGAAGCAGTATAGTTCAAAACAAGAGTGACCAAAGGCAGCCAATATAAGTCAACAGTATCCTGTAAATCACTGGTAAGCAATAGGCGCTATGAAAGTCTCACATGTCCCGAGGCGTCAATCCCGACAGCTGTTTCAGTGTAGTCCGCTACACCTTCGTCAGGGCAATCCAATACATCAAATGAATCAGGCTGCGAATAGGCACAGTGGTGGCGGGGAATAAAAGGACGCGCATCCAATCACCGGGATGGCACCCAGGTGGTGACGCCACGAGTCAGCCATTGTCAGAGAAACGGCGCATAACACAGGTAAGTAACCAAGACAACCATATACACACGTGGTTCCTATAAACTTTCTTTTTGGCCGTGCATCTATACTAATGTATTGTTCTGAGTGAGTGCTGATCCCCTTCCCTCTGGACATAGGCGGCCCATGTCACAGGCCGTATAGGCGGCCGCCTATGGCCCCGCGCTTTAAAATTTTGACATGAAAAAAAAGTTTACTTTTTTTTTTGTAAGCCTGGCACCACTGGCCGCCAGACTTGCATTTTGGAAGCGCAGAAGCAAGTACAGGGCCGCCAGGTTCATCATCCTGGCGGCCCTGTACTAGCCTCCGTGGCCCCGCGCGGGGCCTTCACTTCCGGGCACCATGCAGTCACATACACAGTGCCCGGACTGCTGCGTCCAGGCACTGTGTATGTGTTGCTATGGCAACACAGCGCCGTTCAA
>WWET01000919.1:214563-225687 GCA_011038615.1 Limnodynastes dumerilii
TACCATCAGAGGGGCCTTATAAAATATCAATCAAGCCTATATAGTAGTAACATGATATTGGCTTTTCACTCACTTATAATCAGTTATTAGACTCCATAGCATTTATGCTATTAGACGCAGGGCAATATGTATACAATTTATTCTATGACATTTGCCCTCTGTTTATGCATAAAATCATTATTTACTATAGAAAGCTGCTCTTGATAACCCCTGTCAATGCTGTTGTGTCCTTTGTCATGCTTGTGTTCGTTTAGGATATGACATGGTATCATTAGCATTATGCAGAGACAGCGCGTGCAGCAAAAAAACAAAAATACAGCAGAGAACTGAAGCTTAAGGGACATCCCTAGAGGGAGTGCTGTCAGAGAAGGTATGACACGTTGGCACTACAAATATGCAACGCAAACAGCCTGGTCACATAATCTCTTTTCAGAAATGCTTTTGGCTCCCATGATGATTGACTTTGCACCTTTTATGTCAAACTTGCTGCAAAGCAGAAAAGAAAACCCTCAACGTTTAAAAAATGAATGAAGAGGGAAAACTTGCTGGAGTTTTGACCTGAACTATGGTGGATCTATGAACTTTTGTGGCTCTGTACCAAGACACATTCAATGCAATCCAAGTAAATGTACTGTAAGCAATTGCTTACTCTTTCTGCTGACCTTTGGCTTATAATATAACGATTGGTATTCATGTCAGAAAACAAAGCTATTGTGTTACACAAAAGATTGTACAATAACCTGCAAAATAGGCTGTTAAATGTAAGAGAAATACATGATTACCTGTGTTCTTAATACAGATAAGAAGTTGGGTTTAAGATCAATCTGATTACAATATATAATATATATTATTATATATGAAGCTTATCCAGGGCATGGCTCACACGTTCCTATCCTGGAATCAAACTTTGGGATTTTATTTTTTTCTACAATTTACATTTTAGAATCAAAAGCAAAGAGAGAGGTCATTATTTTGTATTTTGTGCTGGCAGAATGGGTATGAAGGGTTTAAAGAGCTTCTTAAGAATAGTGTATTTTTTTGCTTTCTGTATTAAAGTGTATTTAATGGTAATTCATTGTGCTGGGAAGGTAATTTTGGAAAGATATAAATCTCAAGTATCCTCTCAAACATCAGTCCTCTGTGCAATAGGGGGGACATAAATTGTACTGTAAATCATTTTTTATATATATTTATATTTGTTGAGGCATTGTCAGACAGTTTCTCCTTTCCATTCTCCATGCATTCATATGGTGCAGTGACAGCCCACAGCCCTGCAATAGTGGCTGATGCGGTGGCTGCTGTAGGCCCCATTATCTCCATGGGCCCCGGTGCCGTGCACCGTTGGTAGTTCCACCTCTGATCTGCAAGTGCTTCAACTGTGCCTCCACATTTAGTGCTTTGGAATCCTGGAATCAATTGTTGCTCCAGCTTGGCCTCAGGTGCTATATTGTTGTCTAGACTGTGGCAACATTGTTGCTACAATTTACATCCTAGCAACATTGTGAAGAGGCTGTGTTTGTTTATCTCTGACTTCTTCAACTGATCTAGTGTCTGGAGAGCAGTTCATTGGACTCTAGTAGCTCAATTCAAGGGTCAATTATTGCACTTTAATAGTTGCTAACCATTGGATTGTAACAGTCTGTTATTCTTAGCTATTGTATGAACAAGGATCACTGGCTGGTATTATGTAATTTACATTCTTTTTATAAAATTTTTTTATTCATGTATTAATAAATCGATATAAGTTTTGTAGATGTCCGGTATTATTTTTATATTATATTTTTTAGTTGGTGTGTTTTTTAGTACTGCTAGAATGGGATCTGCGTGGATTTAGTTTTGTATATTTTCTACTTGTGTTGTTGGGGTGTAGTTGCCACACCCCTATACCTGCTGCAAGCTATGCTAGTTAGGACTATACCATTAATTAATAGTAATTTATTCTGAGAGCCTATCCTGGGAAATAAGTTGGTTAAAAGTTCCTTTTCGGCTGTCCCCATTTCAAATGGCAGCCGTTTTAGATTTTTTTTTTTTTTTTTTTTCATTTTGTTACGGAAGCGCCACCGGAATTGTGGTTCATTTTCATAAGCGCCGCCACCAGTCCCCCAGAGAGGGGAGTAACCTCTCCAAGGACTTTTAGGCTTAGGGGGAAGGGTAGGGTTCTGGTGAAGGGAGGTTTAGGGTTAGGGCCATGGAAGGGGAATACTATTGTTAGAATCAGGCTGCAGGGAAGGGAGACTTAGGATCAGGCTGCGGGAAGGGAGACTTAGGTTTAGGCTTCGGGGAAGGGGGGGTTAGGGTCAGGCTGTGGGGAAGGGAGGGCTAGGGTAATAAAATGATTAGGATAAAGATTAGGGAGAAGGTTGGGGTTAGAATTGTTACTTAACGTTTCGGGGCACCATGCTCGATGCACCAGAGAGGCAGAAGCAATCGTTTTAGAAACTTGCTGGGAGAGAACGGTCCTAAGTGCATGAAAGGGTCCTTTAAATCCCAGAAAACATCTGCTCTTGGGTTTGTATTTTATTATTGTTTGTTTGTTCCTGCTACAGTCATTAGATGGCCATGCCCAATGCAAAAGTGTTTCTAGCATGGTCATGCATCTTCTGTAACTTCCACTTTTGTTCCTCATTGAGGGTGGACAACACATTGTTTATTCACAGGACAGAACGGAACGTTTTGGTAATTGCTATGCATCTGATTTAATGTGATAGAGATGAATCAAACCGTCATGTGGATGGTAATGAATTATTTGGTTGAGGTAATAAGGACAATGATCCTAAGTGTGCTACCCGTGGTGCCCCCCTCTTAGATCCGTAACACTGTGCAAAATAAAGAATGGTTACCTCTGTTATGGGCATATTTGTACCCCATTACAGACGTTTGTCAAGGCTTCTGCAGCCTTTGCCTTACAAAAGGCATTAGAGGGTAGTGTAGTTTGCCATCTAGGCCCTGATTCTCACCTAAGAAGTTGCTGCTTCTTAGGTGTGTATTGTTAAGAGAATATGCACTGCACATGCGTGGTCATATAGACTACACAATCTACTTAGTAGTTAAGCATGTTGAATCACTACGTGTGGTCTTTAAAGACTGCACATGGGGCTCTATTTACAAAGATCAATTTCATATGATAAAACCCGTTTTCGTGTGAAGCGGGCTTTATCATATGGAATTGAAGAAGTCCATATTTACAAAGCTATCGTCGCCATGGAAACCATGGCGATGATAGCAATAACGGTCCCCATCGCAGTCCTGCTCTAATGAATGCGCGCCAATCTCTAACAATCTGCGCCGACATGTAAAAAAAAAAAAAACCCCATCTTAGAGTTAAGTATTCAATCGGTCTCCCCATGTACACCCCTTTTCCTCACCCTAATAGCTGTTATTAGGGAGAGGAAGAGGGGTATACATGTCGGGAGATCACTGGAATACAGTCAAGTAAAAAAAACAAACATTAAAATGTAAGTAAAAAAAAGTAATAAAAAATATTAACTAATTTTAATAAAATATTATATAATAAACCTATTAAGTATAAAAAAAAAAACACACAAAAAAAATAGACCGAAAAACTTACCTGACCCAGCACGCATCTGGCTCTGATCCCGGCGCATGCGCAGTCAATTTGCCTTTTGAGACTTAAAAGTCCCAAAAGGAAACTACTGCGCCTGCGCCAGGACTCCAGAGCTGAATGATCATGGGACCTCGCCGGAGGGGTAAGTATTAATAAATACTTCCCGCGAGGCGCAGTGAGCCTAGTTGCTATCATTAGCGCTCGATGCACTAATAGTAAATGGAGCCCATAGTTTTTTCAGTAGGAGGATGCATGCCACTGTAGCCTCCATGGGAAGTTAGGCATAGTGGATGGGGGGACTTGTGCAGATTAGGCAGGCCAGGAGGGAGGGCTGGTCAATGTCCATGCGTATGTTTCCAGTTTAAGGTGCAAGATTTACTAAGCTGCGGGTTTGGAAAAATGGAGGTGTTGCCCATAGCAACCAAACTAGAGAATGTCTTCTAGAATCTGATTGATTGCTATGGGCAACATCTCATTTCTAAAACTGCAGCATAATAAATCTGGCCCTAAAAGGGAAAATATGCACGGGAAGATAAGGTAGCCTACGGCATTCATAAGTGCAATTAGGCACCTAAACACGGAGGCGGGATGTGGGAGGGAACGGGACACTTAGGTGAAGTTACATGGTAAACCGTGTCTACAGATTGTGAGTCCGGTACCTAGTCACATCCTTCCTGCTACGCTGTTTGCGGTCCGCTGATTCAAGTGTGAAGATCAGGGAAATGGATAGTAGTAAGCAGTCCAGCATCCACCACCAGCGGCATGTGTAGAAACCTCAAACCATTTCACTGTCAACATGTTCATCATCAATGTATTAATGTTGTCACCAGAGATTAGTCCCTCTATTATTCACAGTAAGGATTGTTGTGGGTAACATTCATCCCACAAGGTGACAAGATGAAAAGGCATATATTGTTTTTGAAAATCAGTATATTGTATTTTACACAGTACAAATGTCAAAACAAAGTATCAGGTCAAAAAACAAATATATGTTAAAAACGAATTAGACACAATTGCATAAAACAAGACCTTGAGCCTTATCCAGACCTACGATGTTGAACTGAGCATACTAATGCTCAGCGTAACATCTATGCGCTCCCCCTGTCCCAGTGTAATTACACACTCTTACGCCGGCTGATGGCTACCCTAACTTCAGCCGGCATAACAGAGTGTAATTATGCCGGGCATCGGAGCATAACTACCTAACCCTGCCCACCCTGCCTCCCCCGCCTATCTTCCCTAACCGCAGTGTAGTTGCGACGTCCGTAACCTGGGAGCTCCCCTACATCCATAACTATGCTGCAGTTACGGACACCCTATCCTCACAAAAAAAAAAATCTCTAACTACGATGGGCAACATCTGCCTGGCGCATGCGCAGATCGACTAAACAGCTGATCTTATGCGCTCGCCCGCCGTAACTTCTGGATTAGCCCCCTTATCTCTTCTACAGACCAACCAGCTGATATCAAAAATCTAAATCTTTATTGATAGCTTAAATCAGCCAAGCACTTCAGCCGCAATGTGTCAGAGTGCATCAGTGCTTTGTTAAACCTACCCTTATCCTTCTTTAAGAACATGGCATCTGGTAAAGCTACCATCTTGCCAGAAAGTTTCCTGGTCATATGTCTCACCAGAGTTTTATAGATTAAAGTATCATATGTGCATTGCTCTTTCATCTTTAAACTTTTTTTTTCCCATTTTAATTGTTACCTTGCTGCAGCTTTTGGGCAATAGTGGCGAATGTTGACTGTTCTGAGATGGTCATTATAAAACTGAATGTATATGTCAGCAAATGAAGGCCAATAATGAAAAGAAAGGTTCCATTATTGTATGGGGGTTTACCTGTTTTACCATTTTTAGTAAAATCCCAAACTAAAACACAGTGATGGCATTAGAACCGAAATCTAAATGGTATCTATGCACATCTCTAGTTAAAAAAAACAAAATAAATTCTATCACCACAGTATAAGCTACTTAAACCCCTTCTTATATTGTATACATAGGTTGGTTATACTTAATAGAAAAAAGGTAAATCACTGTAGTCCGAATTATGTGTCATTAATGTCACTGTCAGCTCATACCTATATTGAAGGACCTCATTTTAAAGTATTTTCATTTGTAAAAAGGTTTTTCATTGAAGCATTCAGGCCCATCTGATGCAAATGACTGTTTGCTTCTAGCTTATTAGAATGTAACACTTGTAATATAAAATTTATTATAAGTGTATAAGGCATATATGTACAGGGCCAAATGAGAGTAGTCTGCAGGGATAAAGGTTTAACAATATAACTATATATTTTTTTTTTCTTTTTATCGTTATAGTTTTCTGATGTTTTTAGCCGAAATAATTGAACTACAAGAGATTGAAGAAGAGAAGAGATTTTTTAAAGCATTGCTGGTAAGTTCCATTACCCTGCATATTTTATTAATTAATTTATTTGTAGTTTAAAGCATTACTATTGTACAATAGATATATTACCTTAATAGCTTGACTCAAAATATTGTAAAAACTGTTATAATCTGGCATTACTATGAATATAGATCTATTGTTTTATGCCAAACATTTACTACTTCTACTGCTTTTATTGTAAATCTTTTACATTTAATTTGCTTTTATATTATAATATCATCACCTTTTTTACTTGGATCACTAAGTTTTTAATATTGAATTTTATGTTTTATAGGGTAGACTTTTAGTGACTTCTAGACAGATAGTATTCTGGTGACCACTTACCAATATGGGGTCTGATTAATAATTAATAAGCCGTTAGGTTCATAATTTAACGCATCCAAGTAGTATGCTAACTCCCATGACACGCCCTCGGTTTTCAGCTTTTTAACCGACTTACGAATACCATAGGTCTCCCTTATCTTAAGGTTCGAAGTTGTGTGCATATGTCGACTAATTAGGAACGTTGTTACCTAACTGCGCCAAGAATTCCCCATTTAAATGGTTCCCTCTACCCACTCTTATCTTCATTCTTAATTTGTCCCGGCACACCACTTCATTCTTAAGTGACTGTGAACCTAGATGAACGAAGTTCGTAATGGTGATTCAGAGCCCATCTTAAGCCCTACGTAGATTGCATACATTAAGTTACTATGCATGCACAGTTTGAAAAGCCACATATTCTTAATTGTGAATCAGGTCCATAGAGAGTATCCCGGTGACCTCTCGCCAATACAGAGAGTATCCCAGTGACCATTCACCAATATTTAGAGCTTCATAGTAGCCTGCACCAAATACTAAAATGTTTGGTCCTAAAATGCATCTTCAAGTACACTGTGTAAGTGAATTAAGGCTTGAATTTATTTCTCAATACACACTGGCTATGATGAACTATAAAAAATGAAATGCCAGGTGTGTTACCCTTCCACATTTCCATCACCAATGCTTTCAGATGCTTCAAATAGGTTTCTACAAAAAATATATGTCCAGAATAAAATCTTATAATTAGAACACAGATTGTCCTCTATGGTTGATGTCTGGTGTGTGTGGAACTGAACTCTATTTATTCCTGATCTATCTGTTGTATATGAGCATAAGTGTCCTACACTATGACTGTGTGTGAGTGTCATATTTTGTGAATGTACACTGTGTAGCTTAGTATAGAAATTTCTGTGTATACTTGAGGGTTTTTTGTTACAGTGGTTTTGGTTTTGTGTTGTACCCTGACGCATTTCAGCAAATGTACTTTACATACTATTGCATTAATTCACAAATGTTTTATTTAAAATATTAGTAACATAAAGCAACACAAAGGAAAAGGCAGGATCCCCAATTGTTTGTAAATTGTTTTATTAGGGTCACACAAAAATAATACACTTGTACAGTGTCAACACATCAACAGTGCAACTCAAGTAACTATTGTTGTAGAAGAATGCTAGCTTATTCTTGTACTGTAACAATATCAAATGAAAATGTATCCTAGTGAAGTACTGAATAAAGTGTTTGCTATGGGAATACTAGGGAGGAATAGTGTCACAAAGGATGAGAATAAGGGGGGGGGGAGAGTAGAGAGGATCATTCCATTAAGGGGAAAGAGAAGTTTAAAAGATAGAAGGATCTCTGCTTTTATTTAGCTAGTGATGATTAAATATGGCTAAAAGAGGGTGGCCATAGTGTTTAAAATACTGGAATGCTGGAGGGTAAGGCATTAAAGTTGTCATTTGGTCTTTATCTATGTGCAAGAATCTGAATTCAAGGGAGGGCTGGTTGGATTGGAATTCTAGCCAATAAAGCCAAGCATCCCGAAAATGCTCTTATTCATGCCCGGGGTCAGAAGTAAGGTCATACTTTTCCATATAAAAACTGCTTTTATTGTAAATTTATTACGTTTCATTTGCTTTTATATTACCATACCACCACATTTCTACTTTGACCAATAAGTTTTTAATGTTGAATTTGATGTTTTAGAAGTGAAGACTTTTTTTAGTGAAATTTATAGTGACCTCTAGGGAGACAGGGGTGTGTGTCTCTGGTTTAAACTCTGTTTCAAAAGGGCTGTTTTACTTTTAGCTATTTCTAAAGTGACTGTGAAATCGATTGGTTTTGCCTTACCAAGGCAAAGCAATCGATTATCCAGAGGATGAACAGGCAGCGGCGAAGGGTGAGTATTAATCTGCCCCCAACCCTTATCTCAATTCTAACCCTAACCCTCCCCTCCCCACTGCCTAATCCTAAAACTCCCCTCCCTGCAGCCTAACCCTAAGACTCCCCTCCCCGCAGCCTAACCCTAAGATTCCCCATAGACTACACTCACCTCCGGTCCGACATGGCGGGTCAGTGGTAGCGATTTCTGAATGAATGAATGGTAAAGTATGTTGAATGGCATGCTTGCCCATTCATTCATAAAACTTTAGCAACAGTAGTGTTTTCAAAAATCCCGGTGACCTCTCCACAAACTTTAACCAAGAGTCAAATGCCACAGCAGCTGAAACTAAAAATAAATTGTCCAACTTCTTAACTTCTTTTAACACCATAATAGTTTCAGTCGGTGAAATCTCAATCTTCACTCACCTAGAAAATTCATTATTCCATTCCTTTTTGTAAAAAAAAACTTGTCCCCGGTTTCTGATGTAACAAGTAAGATGCAGTAGTTCAATTCGCTTTGTTGAAGCGGATAAATCAACAACATCAAGTAAGGCATCTAAAAGAGTTTAAATAAAGCAGCCCTCTCGATGTAGTTCATTTTTCTAAAAGCCAAATTCAGTGTTGGCCTGCACAGATTGCTACATCTGACATTTTGAAACTTTAAATTACATCTTTCTCCCTTAGGACAGCTTTGACCTTAACACTGCAGAGAATCGGTCTATTTTATGCATTGTTGCTTGTTTATCATCATTCATTTCACAGTTTTTTCCCTTGTTTTTTTGTTTTTTTCCGTCAGATTACTCTCATATGTTGAGTTTTCTGGCTAAAGAAAAATGTTATTTTCTCCAAGTTCTTTTCCCCCTGTGGATTTAACTAATTTCATGAGTATTTATCCCCTAGCATCGCGATTAATCCGCCTTTTGGCTTTTTATAAATCCACTCAAGAGACAAGAATTGTATATCCTCAGGTGTAAAATATCTGTTCTGTGCTCACTTCGAAGACCTCCTAGATTGATAGATTCCTGATGTCTAATTTTGCATAACTGATATTTGAGTGTTGCACAGATTTCAATCTTGGTGATGAAATGTGAATAATGCATAACATTTAATGCAATCTTTTTACCTTATATGCTGTCTCACAGAAAGTCTCTCAAAGACTGGTAAGCGTATAATATCCACAGGATATCATAGGGAAACAACCCACAAATGATCTTAAATGCTTGAAATATAACACCTTACAGCTAGAACTGTACAATGGTGCAGAGGAATTAGTGCTTGCTGTCAGCTCTGAATTACAATGTAAGAGTGACTTTGCCTTGTTACCTGTGGACAGGTTTAGCCTGGACAGATTCTAAGGATTCCATTCAGTAACCAATTAATGTTCCATGGACAACAGACCATGTAAACCAGGCTGCTGTTCATTATCACCAAGTTTAGTTTTAACTTGTCGTTGACATCATATAGCTTGTTCCCAGGCTTAGATGAAAGACAGAGGGAGAAAAACACATATTTGACTCTTTCTTTCAGCAGCCATTGTTTTTAATAAGGTTTTTAGTATGGCAGATCTGATGAGCTCCAGCAACGTGCCTCATACACTGTTTCAGCTACATTGCACAACGAAAGATCTTGTAACCCCAGGCCATTTACATAGTAAAATAAGGAGCTTATACATATAAATGTTTAAATCCAATCTTTGGAGCTATGTATAATAGCTGCCACACATTCTTGGGGATCAATGCTGAGAAGTGTAATATCGGCCCAGTCCGAATACCCAGATAACCCTGATCATTATATTGCCATCCAGCAGTTCCCTCAGGGTGGCTGACTTTTTAAGGCTTCCCTCCGGGAGATCCCAGAGGGAAGCCATTGATGCCTGTAAGGGGTGAGGCTTAATGGCACGATTTATGTAAATAGTGTCATTAAGCCCCACCCCCTGTCAATCACTATTGTGATCTCTAGTGTTCTATGGGGTAGGTAGGGCTTGATTACTTCAAGTCCTGCCCATCCCTTACAATAGAGTTTATTAGGGGGTCGGGACTTGTGGGAGATTTTCTGGCTCTCCCTGGATGCACAAGACATCCTGGTGGTCATGCTTAGCATGGCCCGTAAGAGATCACAACAAAAATATTCATATTTATAGTAACTAAAAATAGTTAGAAAGTGAACTTATAGGTGAATAATAATGCAGGCAATGATGTCACCATGGGTGAATAATCTAATCTGACAATCATTACAGTGCTTCAGTAGTTTTAGTGGTTACTGTTTTTATTTACTTAGTAACCAGATATAGTGTATATTTAGCACGTTATATGTCTTCTGTTAGCTGCAGTTGTTTTTGTATACACTGCCTAATGTTTTCTCTCACTCCTGTGCATTACAAACTGTTTACCAGTAGGTAACAATAAGGTCAAGATCTGTGTTTCTGCATGGTGAACGAAACGAATCTGAAGGCATCGCTCTGTTTCATATACATTCTGGATATTATGGAGTCAGTGAGGCACTATTAAATCTGCAATAACCCAGTAACAGCTTAAAGATAAAGTATTTTAATACACATGATGGTAAATTTGGCTTTAGTAAGCACAACCTGCTTTAAGCAGTACAATTATCCATGTCCATGTTTGGTTCTTTCTATAGGCCGCATATATGCAAGCCCTTGCATCTGGTAACTACCTACTGCCTTGTGTCCAACTTAAAAGGGCTATCTATAATAAGTGATGTGCTCACTATAAAGCCTATTATACTATATGTACATAAATTAAGATAGTAAATAATGTTCTGGAAAAACACTTATAAGCAGGGTTGCTGAATTTTTAAAGCTTCTCCCGGAGGGAAGCCATAGATGGCTGCAAGGGGGTAGGACTTAATGGCATGATTTATGCAAATAGTGTCACTAAGTCCCACCTCCTGTCAATCATTCATGTAATCTCTAGCGTTACATGGGATGGACGGGGCTTGATGACA
>WWET01000919.1:317204-332364 GCA_011038615.1 Limnodynastes dumerilii
ATATATATATATATATATCATAGTTTTACTTGATTGTAAATGAAACAGTAATCAAAACAAGTATATTTACCATTGCTCCATTGTTATTTTTTATTTTGTTAAAAAAAAAAGATAGAAAAAATTATTGTAGTATGAGACACGAATAAAAAATCCTATATCAATTGTTTCAAATAATAAATCCCATAGCTGTACAAAAAAAAGGTGCTACCAAACACAAGGCTCCCAGAATGTCGAGGTGAGAACATCTTCATGTCAATGTTGATAATCCTTCTATATGATGACATGAATATCCATGCTAAAGACTTAATAAAAAGCCTGGATTAGCCTACAAAGGCTTTCCCCAGACAGTCACCCCCACACGTGCAGTAACACTAATAACACACAATGAAATAATATGCAGAAAATGTGCATTTACACATCAATAGTCACCCTGTTTGCATTGAGCTGTCTTAGTATAAACAATGGAATTGTTTAAAATTCTTCAGAAAAGAAAGTCTGTTTACAGATAACAGTAGGATGGATTTATGTGAGTGTAGCAATAATAATGATTGCGGTCTCAATGACCACAAACAATGTCTCCTACTGTACTTGCTTTAACACATACAGTGTCTAGGTTACAGTCTGGTTTCTCTCCTTTCATGTGGTGGATCTTCAATGCAGCTGCTGCTGCTGCAAAATATTGATTTTCAATATAATATAATATAATCAAATATATATAATAAAATAAAATATAATTTGCCTGTCCTTCTACTTACTAAAATGCTGTTTAATATTCCTGTGGGTATATTCATTTAAGCATCTATGGTCCGGATTCACAGTTACGTAGTTACTACCCATGCGTAGTAGCTCAACTCTTGAATATCTCTTTATATATTTTAATATTTCCTAGGGATTCCATTAGTTCTAGTCATAGTGGATACTATGTACTATGATACTAAGTATTATTATTAGGTATTATAACCCATGATAAGGAGACTGATGTCCTCTAGAGCTCAATAACCAAACCATTAGCCTAGTGCTGGTGTCTGTCTGGCTGTTTGCAGGGCGATTAGACATGAGTGTAAAGAAATAACAGCCGTCATTTTATTGTAATCAGGTTTGATACCAGGTGACAGGTACAATATATATATTACGAACCTAAAATATTCATTATTCTGCCCATTTACTTTCATCCTGGTACACTTGGTGATAGCTCATCTCATACCATTCTAGTTACATCCTCCTATTTACCTTTGAAGACCAAGAAATCAGAACTGCTAAGTAGTCTAGCTCATCTGTTATTGCACGGATCCCATGCAATGTAGCTTGAGTATTTATAAATATGCAACCTCATATGATCCATTCTTTAATGCAGCTTCTATTTCCTCTATTCTGTATGCAGTGCAATGTATGCCCCATGCATGTTCAGAAGATAGATACTGCCAAGGAGAATAATGCCATTAGCCACGGGAAAAATAAATATCTAAAGGGTATTTATCAGGAGCGTCATTTTCAAGTGACAATCTCTCTATAGAATGATGTGACAGCAGGGTGGATGCTGGTTCGATGTTGTGGCTTTTCTGTCTGTCACACTGCGGGGAGAAAGAGAGAGAGAGAGAAAATACTGTTTTCTTCGTATTTTGCCAATTTGCACTTGATGAAGAGTTTTAAACATGAAGTGGGTTTTTTGCATTTAGTATTGTGGCTGCCCAGAAAACATGCATGAGCTGTGTGATATGCACGTATTCTATACAGGACTCTCCAAGGTGGTCTTGAGACATGCCTATAGACTTTACTGCAATGATTAGTTGAAAAATATGCAAATGTGACGCTTAATTTTATCAACGTGCCCAACCGTGGTCCAGGTACATAAACTTTATAGACACTGCGATATTTACAAAAATATATTTCTAGTTCTTCATCTTACACTAATTGTGAGTGGGTTGTATAGGCAAAATGTTACCAGCAAAAATACACACCATAAAATTGTCCCTATAGTCTAAGTGGCATTTGTGTAAGTATGGGATAATGCTTCACCTAACAATTTTTTAGGACATCAAAAGTCATCATCGTTTTAACGGACTTTAGAATTTAGACCTTTTCTGTATCAGCAGTGAGATTATCACACGAGAACAAGATATTATACATTTACAAGTATTGTTTGTTAGTTTGGTTGCTATAGATAGCATTTGGTAGAAATGTACTTTTGGTGCTTTGTCTTTGTCGGAGTTGCCGCTACGAAATTGTTTTTTTTTTTTAGACACAGATGCAGTTGAAAGCTAATTTTTGTCATTATTTAGAAAATAGCACTCTTTAGAATTTTTTTTATGAATGGTTAAGTATGTTGATCAGCATACTCACCCGTTCATTATTCGGAAAACGCCACTGTAGACCCACCGTATCGACCGTACAGGTGAGTAGAACTCTATGGCGAGTTTTAGGGTTAGGCTGTGAGGAAGAGAGGGTCAGGGTAAGGGTTGGGTGTAAATTCATACTCACGATTTGTCATATGATCTTCTTTGTCACGGTGATCGATTGCTTCTCTTCTGTGTGGCAGAACCAATTGATTTAACTTTCTGGGAGAAAACAGCACTTTCGGAAAGGGCGGGTTCGCAGCGGCGACTCACACATGAGATAAGGTGCCTTGTCCAAATTATTGGGAAACCATTTTCTGTTGACTTTAATAAAGTGCTTTATAAATAAAAAAAAAATGTAAACATCATTTCATAAGTTATTGTACATATTTTAATCAACTTTTAAAGAAAAGTTTGAAAAGCTAAGTATAGTGTCAACTTTGCAAAGGTCTAGCTAGTGGGACTGGCCAAATCAAATGGGAAGTTGCCATTACTTCTCTAGGACAGTTTTTTAGGGCACTGGCAATATTTTATTTTTAAAGTATGGAGCAGTTTTTTTGTTTTGTTTTTTTTTTAAATATATAAATAAATGTCTTAATTTCAACTAAATAGGATGTTGAGGATTTATCATATAAAGATATATTATTAGAAGCATAAATGAGTCTTTTCTAATGTTTCATTCAAAATGTAAATAAAGCAATATATGTAGAGCAGGTTTATTACAAAAGGCAATGATATGGAACTGGTTTAAGCACACTCCTTGAGAAGCTTATAAAAAAATATATATATCTGCTTATCTAGGTTAATCTTCAGAGGCCTGTTGTAATAAACGGATAGAACCAATGCAAATTGCAGTCTGATTTGTAATCGGTTCTCAGCCACACATAACCCACATGTAATACTTTACTATTCCTTCTAAACATTCTTTTAAACAACAGCAAGTTAGTGAGTGACACACATTTTTACATTAAAATAAATAGTAAATTTTGCAATAAACCATGTTCCATTTTAAGTGTGGATATAGCCATCATGACTTGGGGGGGAAAAAAATAAATAAGAGCATTTAATAAATATGCAGTAGTCTGCATAGTGGTTTTATATGTTGCTGTATATTGCTTTTTTTTTATTATTATTTTGTATATTGCTGATGTCTGTTAGGTAGACCATAGATGCAAGAGGGTACCTTGACAAAATATTTCCAGATTATAATTTAACATTGGAGTAGAGGGCAACAGTTAATTGTTTCTCTACCAACTTTAACAAGCACTTTATATTCCTGGTTTGTATATTCAGCTTAATGTGTCAGTGTATTAAATATTTTTTCCTTGAGTGGGTCAAGAAAGGCCCTTTTCCTATAAATCCAACAATGCAAATTTTTTTTTTTTTTTTACAGTACATTGAAGCATCAATTCTATATATCTATAAATGTTATAAGAAAGCTCTTTTGATAGGATCGCTTAATAATGATGATTTTATTTGATTTTTGTTTTGCAGTTTGTAATGTTTTTTTGTTTTTTTTTAAGCTGTAGGCTAAGGCAATGTTATACATTGATGAGAAAACCTAGAGGAATTGCTTTATGTAAAAAAATATATATATATAGGCTGCCTTATTAACCGGGAAGAACATGTCTCCTCAAAGGCACCTAGCAATGCATCAAAACCACTCATGGTCGCTTTGCTAACAACAGGACATAAATCACATTTGAAAGCCGTTCCAGATCTACAAATTAATTCTGCCAATCCTTGTCACATGACACGTGTAGATTTGACAGGTTAATAAGAATTAAAGAGCTGAAGTAGATTTCTTAGTGTTTTTAGCAGTTTTTCCAAGCACTTAACCTGGGGAATCTTGCTCTCTCCTATGATATACAATGTGTCACATTACTGTACATGTGACCCAATTATTTAAACTACTAATTCCAGTTATTAGTAAGGGACCTGCTTTTAATTGTAGCATGTTCACATGTAAATAGCCTTTTAATGTAACCGTTTTTGACATGTACATAAGCTCTGTCTTACAGCTGCTTATTATTTCTGTCGTGTATATTTTCTCATTACACTACACGATATACATAGAAAATACATGCATTACAAGTTATTGAAAGTATGTGGGAATTGATTTCAATGCATTTTTGGAAAATCCATGTTTTAAACAGAGATAACATTGAAATAGAGACGCAAGTAAATCCTGACAGACGCCAAAGTATTAATAAAACACAAGCAATGCATGCAGGTGACGGTGTGATCCATACACTGTTCATTCATGTGGTTTTCTAGGAGATAGCTTTGCTAGGTCCCAATTCAAAATGTGTTGTGGGAGTTATCACGATACTTCTAGTTTAGCTGCCAGGAACATAGAGAGAGAAAAAATCAGGATTGTCCCAATCTTACGTACGTTGTTTTAAGAATTGAGCTACTACACATGCCTATTAGCTTATTTACTTTATCTACGTACCATTTCTGAACGTAAATTGCGTAAGCGCAGTCTTTAGCGCTTACGCGATATATGAGCTTACAATAGCAAGACACTGTCTTAAGATTCACACGGATCCCCCTCCCAGTAAGCATACGCGCACTACCTTTCCCTCTCCACCTTTGTAAACATTTAGAGCACAGAAGTCTGGATCCTGAGAATACACATCTGTGCTGGAGGTCTGCTGCACGTACAAGCAGTCGCCAAATGCTAAAAACACTCACATTTCAAGTCTGGATCCAGACAAGCGTTTTTTTTGCTATTTAATGGAGTACTGTGTCCAAACTCTTGATGGATGGATAAGCAGCTTGTGTGCACCATCTTATTCCATAACTGTAACTGAATTCTACCCATAGTTTTCACTATTTCTATTCCCATTGGTCAATCCAAGTGTAGGGGGCCACCAATTATAGATAAGTGGGGGGACTTTGCTCCTCCTTTGGCCCGAGTTTATTTCTAATGTCAGAATTATAGTAATAATCCACACTTCCCTTGTTGTGGAAGGAGGACAGACTGGGCCAGATCCAGAACTCTGCCATGACTGTGGTTGGAGCTCTGGCAGTGGAGCTTTGATGGGGGATCGATGCATATTATTAAGTCCTGTGCGTGGTTTGGGGGGAACTCTGCTTGCAAATTCAGCACTTTTAACACCTTAACATTTACACACCGGCCCCATGGAAAATGGGTCTAGAATTTCTAAACTTGCTCACCATGTGATCCCCATCCTGAGGCTGTAAAAGATAGGCGTTACCTGACCCAGTGATCCATGGGTAAGAATCCGCAGGTTCCTCTGGCCACGCTATCATGGCTTTATGCATTCCTTTCACCTGTGCTTGATTTTGTATTTATAGACATTTCTACCCGCAGGATCGCCGATGGCTGATGATCATACAATGCATGCCATTTTTTTATATATATTTTTTTTAGTTCAGGGGATAAAATGACTTGTTAATAACTAATCTTCATAGCTCATACTTGCTGTAGGGATTTTTTCCCCTTATTATAAGCAAGTGTTTGTCACATAACCAATACAGGCTATGTAAGGTATTGCAGCCAGTTTTATAATTAATATTTTTCTGGAAAAGTCTGTATTGTGGAAATAACATATGCTTTACAAATTAAATCCTTTACCAACGTCACAAATAAGCTTTGTTCTCAAATGGATGCCTGATGACGCTGTCAGATGTTTTGCCATTTTAAAGCTAATTGGCCTCTAAGTAGCATAATGGCATGATATTTTCATTTTGACTTAGGAATATGCAGATGTAGCGAATACTAATAGGTGGAAATCATTTTGTAAGCACAAATTGGATTGTAAATGGTGGGATGAGAAGTTTAAACAGGATTTATATTGTTTTCTATAGTTTTCTTTGCCGTCTTTAATCCCTTGCCAGCAATCTTGCAAATGTTCAACATTTTACAAAAAAATTCTTACAGTCATATTACATATTTGAAAAAAACCTGATAAATACCCATAAAAATACCCACCTGCTAAATGCAAACAAGATCTGTAATTGTGACTAACTGGGCCTTATGTTTACTCCAACCAATGCAAATGTTTGATTTAGACTGATTAAGTAAGAAGGACATTCTTTATTAGTTATACTGATATGATCAATAAATAAGATTTTAAGATTTAATATAGTGAAGAATGATGGTTTTGGCAAAGGTTTATTTCATATTAGTTTATTTGAAATTTGTGGTGTTTTTTGTTATTTATCTTTAGGGTATATTGTGTGAGAGGGTAAGAGAGGCAGATTTGACAGCATAACTTTTTATAATGCTGGGTACAAATTGGGAGATTTAGTTTGGAATCAATATTTTAGGCTATATGTTGCATGCATCAGAAACAAGGCCCTTCGAGCCGCCGATGTTACACTGCCAATGTACTAGCACAATCCCACCAGGAGATGGCCTGATAAACGGGATGATTTCCCAACAGGGTAAGATCCCAATACACCTCTCCTACTGGGACCGATAATCATGGCAGCAAAGGGAGGCCCTTGTTCTGTACAGTGAGCTTCTTAAAATATCAGATGCTAATGCCCAATATTTTTAGACATGTCAAAAGATAATATAATGTACCATAATTCCCACTCACTACAGCGATTATTTACCCGATCACCCTATAGTTGGGTGATGGGGCCAATAATCGCTCTAGTGTTTGGCAAACTGCTTTTCTGTGGTTGCACTTATTGAGCTTTTGTTTATCTTGTCTTTTTCCCTTTTATGTTTCATGTTACTATAGTGGCTGTTTTAGCCAGACAGTCAGTGGACAAAGGACCATATCTGGTGATCATGGATCCTGCCCTGGGACAGAGTTGGGGTAGTGATGCCATCCCAGTGATATGGGGCATTGTACCATTTGCATGAATCGCATATGTGGAGCCTCTGTGGTATGCAGGTTAAAAGGGTATAATGGCTGGAGAGGCCTCCCATGCTTATTTAATCACTATAAAAAATAAATACAGGAGTGCAGGGGAAATGTATTAATTCTACATAGAATAAAACACACAAAATGTATATAGCTAAAAATAAGCTGCAGTCTCTCAGTCAAACCTGTGTAAAAACATAGTGCCCCCTATATACTGCAGTTAATAAATCCAAATACAGTACAACAATTCCTTTATGTACTTTATATACTTTCATATGTCTCTCTCATTTGCTATAGACATCAATGCGAAATTCACCATACTGGAAATAGAAGCTAGAATAAGTGGCCTCCTCTGTGTACAGTTTGTAGCATTATCAAAATAATGATAGTAGTGTAGTTCAAACTACATATATCGATCTCTGTTGGCAAAAGTGACTTAGCCCGTTAAGCTCAAAGTATTTTATAAAAATACACAGAAGCCATCACATATCACGATACATCACTTTTGTAGATCATCGAAACTTGATGTCATATGTTGTATGGGGCGATGTTGCAGATCTTTGGCAGGTAATACTAAAGCTGTTGTTCGTTGCATGTTAGGAACTGTATCCTCTGTATGCCCTGTCTGCTTAGTCCCAGCTAGCATTCCTGAGGGTATTTGCTGTTAAGCCATTATGCTCCTAAGGTTAATCACTACCAATGGATAATGTCTTTAAAGCATAGTGATAGACACCATCCAATGCTTTGTCCAAAATCATTGGACTTGTTGCCAGTAACTTTAGAGTTCAGTTCCTAGTGGTGATATTATCAATAATTAAAAAGATTTTAAAACATGTAGAAATGTTAAAATCACAGGTGAAGAGCAAGACGCGTTTCGCCTGGGGTTATTATCAAAGAGTGTTACTGTTGTGATTAACACTGCAGATAATTGGGCCAATAAACTGATGATAAACTGAATAGTCTGATTGTTATATAGTATGTGCTGAGCTTTAGATTATATATTTTGTTTTGAAGTTTTCTGAGAAAGTTCCTTCATTAATGAACTCCATTAGGCCATTAGAAACAAATAAGTCATCGTTTAGCCTTACCTGGCATTTACTGTTGCTATTTCAGAGCCCAGTCACGCTAGGGATACTACAGAAGCAATTAGATTGCAGCTCCTGTGCCACGTTGATGTCGGCTGTCATAATTTTTTTCCCCTCCAGGAGTTATTTCTCCTTGTCAGGATGTCCTTGATGTATTGTAATTCTAAATGCATGTGCTCGTCACAACTTAATGAATCTAAAATTATATCTGACGTAGAGGGTGGGGCGTTTTATGATCGTGCAGGATTTTTTGGCAGCTATGATCACACTTCAGGCAACATTCCTCAAGCTGCTCACGTGAATTCTCAAAAACTAAATAAATCCCTGAGGTGTTTAAGATGTGACACAGAGGATGTTGTCTGAACATTAACAATCATTAGGTATGAGTGTTTTAATTTTCTTTTCTATAAATCCGCTATAATTCTACTTGATTATATTTCCTATTGGAATGCAGTGCATATAATTACAATTGTTTAAAGTTAATGTATGTGTTTGAGATGTAAAGAAATACATGTTTAGTACATTTTGTGACTGTGACTATTACAAATGATTCTTTATAAGGTATCCACATCATAGCTGTAGAAGTACTTTTAACTTGGTTTATAAAGAAGATGAAGAAGAGAAGTAAAAGGCAGTACTGGGAATCAGCCATGGCTGCATGTTATGTGTAATAAAATATACAAAGGATACATTTAAAAAAAAAAAAAGGAAAGGAAAGTGCAACATCTGATCTCTGAAGCTATTGCCTCAGAAGCTCTAAGAATATTGCTGGGGACAAAGGGCTTTCAGCTATGCCATTATATGGCCTCTTTTTAATATATATTCACAATTAAAAACACATTGTTGTTTTGTTACCTTCTTTAACTCCAATGAGGATTCTATTTAACCATATGCTATGATTTTCTCTTACGCCTTATAACAGCAAGCAAAAAAAAAAGGCAAGATCTATACACTTGTCCTGCACCTCCTCCAGTCTCATCTTTGCATTCCTACTTTCAATGTTTTGTATTTTTGTGTTACTGTCCTCTTAGTACCACCCTGTATGCTGTGTTTATGTCTATTTTTACTCTATTTTTGTTATGTTGAATTTATGCTTGTGAATTACCAGTACAGTGCTGCAGACCATTTGTGGTGCCTTTTAAATAAAGCTAGTTATATAATTAGAGCCACCCCTAAGGGGTTTGAACTGAGACACCCGTGCCCTGCCGCCCTCCCCTCCCACCAGCTTTACTTTAAGATCCCCCACTGCCTGCTACACTATATTAATAGCATGCCTTGGCTCTGTGGATGATGCTGGAGAGTAGTCATGGCGGGGATCAGCCAGAACCACTATACAGACTGCAGATTAGTGACCAAACTGTGCATGCACCTGTTGCTCAATGGGGGGACCCCGAGGAAGTTTTGCACTGCCCCCTTTTTCTGCCAAATAGTTTTGCTGTTACAATCATGACAGTTGTTGTTGTTTATTAAAGCAGAGACTGGGTGGTAGATCTCTTCTCAGTAGAGCAGCAATGAAGGGGCACTGTGCACACTTGCTACAAGTGTACAAATCAATTCTAATCAAAGGGAGAGAGGTTCATGGCGCTCACTGGCATTACCACAGTGTTGTACATGTCTCTGGTGTCTCCATGCCCCCACTTGCACCACATCTCTGTCCCTGTCCCAAATCTCAAGACTCTGTGTTAAGAGAAATGTGCTCACTATATATGCTGTAAGCTCTATGATTTCACATGGCAGATCTGCAGATAACTGCAACTAGCTCCATTTTTATATCCATCGCCCTCTCTAAGGTTTTCTGATATTAGATTATAGGGCCCTGGCATATTTGGTCTGTCTATGTATAATCTTGTGCTTTTATCTCATTTTTAGGTCGGTTACATTTTTTCTCTTCCACATTCATCTATGAAATGTTGAAAACATAGTTAAATTATCATTGAACAAGATATCTAAATAAAAGCAGCAGGGAACATAAGTACTTCCAATCTTTTTTTTTTTTTACCTTTCACCACTTAACATTGGAAAATCAAAGCCAGGACAGGTGTGGTGTATATCTGAGCCTCTACTTCCTTATAGTCATGAAGTGCAGTTAAAGTAAGAATACCCTGTTCTTTCAGTCTTATCTACTTCCTTAAACCTACTCCTTTATCTTAATGTCCCTCTCGTTATGCTCACAATGCCCTCTGTCGTAGTTATTATCTCTGCTGCAGCTTTCTGCAGACTCTGCAGTAACATTAGCAGCACCTGGGTACCGGATTGTTATTTACTGCTCCACCAGTGGAGTAAGTTCAGCCCAGGTGCCAGAAGGCAATATAACTTGTGGCTCTGGTACTGTGCCCCACATAGTTAAATGTCAAGTTGTTAAGCCCTGAAAGTGATGATTAATGTGTCTTTTTAAGAAAACACCCTATGAAATTATGAATCGATGGATCCTCTATTATGCTAGTGGGCATAACAAGAGTTCTGAAAAGGAATCTGAGCAGAGATTGGCCATTTGTCACGTCAGCAAAATATTTGTGTGCCATCTAAGGTGACCCTGCACTATAAGGGGCATAAGGAAGGCGATTCTAGCAGAGCGTGAGCTCCATGTGCCCAGCAGGTTAGAGAGTGCTGCCTGTAGTCTAGCAGCTGGGTAATAGCTGACAGCCAGGTCCAGGCACACTGTTTCTGGAAGCACTGTACTTGTTATGTCACTCGTATGACTAGAGGGGCCCTGGATGCCTCCCACCGTGTTGGCTATGCCCCCAATTTCAGTATGGGGAGGGGGCTCTGTAACATACTCACTCAGTCACACTGAAGAATCACATTATTCTGGTGAGAGTTGTTTTGCCCAATTTTCACACAGTGTTTGGACAATTTAAGAATTAAAGACTTATATTTCTACTCTGTTAAGTGCATCTAAGCCCCACCTGGCAGCAATACGTTTGACTATGCCAAAACGAATAGACTATAAATAGTTTTATAGATGAAATAATTGTTTGCACAATACATAACCAGGATGAATAAGTGCAAGTCTATTTTTATGGGCTAAGGTTATTATCTTGTAAGATTTGTGACAGCCCACTAGCTCTCTGAGCCATCCCATGTAACCCCATTGGTGTCTTTGCCTGTTGCATCCAGATCACTGTGACACCCACCCTGACCTACAGGTCATGTGATCCCCACTGCTCAGCATATGGAACATGGCAAGAGAAAAAGAGTAGTGTTACATACCCTCCAACTGTACCTATTTAACAGGTACAGTACCTTTTTTTTTAATGGTCTGTAACGGATTCTGACCCAGCAGTTCCCTCCTCCCTATACTCACCTTCCAGTCCTGAAGCATCTGATCACTATAGCAGAGCTGCGGGGACAGACTCTTAAAGCACTTCTCTATTGACAGGACCCTCTCCTGTGAGTCCTAAGCTCATATGATAAGGTGTAAAATAAAAACAGATTAAATCTCGCCCCTTCAGTGTACAAGCCACACCCTCTTCATGGACACGCCCCCCCAGGTGTACCGATTTTCCAATAAAAAATGTTGGAGGGTATGGTTTTATCATATTTATTTCTATGTCTGGCCCTTCCGCAGCTTGGAGGATGCACAGATTGATCTCTGTATTCAACTGGGTGCTCTAGAGATTTTGTTAGCATTAGATTACCCATTCCATTGTTCTGTCAAGTAGAAGAGTTGATGCATGGTGTTGCATAGTCCACATAATAAACAATGCACACAATTTTTGTTTGCTTCCCTGTCCTGTAATGGTGGTGGTTATTAATAGATTTTTTACATGTATGGAATTCCAAACCTTAATGTATAATGCAGTATAACTATATTCAATCTTTATTTGTGTGATGCATGTAATGAGGATGTGATCAATACTTCCACACCAAGGATTTTCAAAAGAAAGTGGTACATCTAACAAATCTAACAAAATAAAAACACTGCACTGCACCTTGTACAGAATTTTTCATGTGTTCTCTATACTGTTATTGTTACAGTGCATAAAACCTTAACAGACCGGGCAGTTTTATTTAAATCAATAAGATCTGGCAAATAGCAACTACCTGGCTCGCAGCGGTTATTTACTGTTGTTAAATAGTGATTAGTAGATACTTTCTCTTCTTTTGTTGTCAAACTTTAAACTGCCAAATGTTCCCCTGTGATTGGTAGCAGCAGAAACTACACAGAAAAAAAAACCCTTTAATTTTGTGCCCTGGAAGGCCATAAATGACAAATTGCATGTGTGATACTACCATGAGATGCAGACACGGTACTCTCAAATTGTTGCAGTAGAATAAAGTCGGCTAATACAGTTTGCTTTTCATTTATTTTTAGGTTTTGCTTACCTGATTTGATTAATGGAAAAATAGTCTATTGCACAGAGTTTTTTCCCATGTCTGGTGGTAATGTGAAAGGTGCTGACCCGGGTTTTTTAACCTGGGTCTCACCTAATACACCTGATTAGAGGGATTTGCTTACTGTTGCAGCTATGCAACAGTTTACAGGTCCCTCCCCAGGAGCCACATGCAGCCCCTTTACAATATCAGGGGGCAGGCCCCGGGCCCAGAATTTCTCGGGTTTTCCCTGGAGTGTTTTAGGGACCGACCCGGGGTTTTTAAAAAAAATTTCGCCTTAAAGCCCCGGCAATAACCCGGGTTGAAAAACCTGAGTTATTGCTGGGATGGTGATGTAAAAGCAGCATTACACCCCGTTCACACTGAACCAAAAAACCTGGGATATTGCCGGGGCAAGCCTTAAGGACCCGGGTCAGGGCTCAGTGTGAACAACCCGGGACATTTGCAGGGTTATTCCTGTGTCAGACCCAGGTAGCTGCCAGTGTGAACGGTGCAACCCGGGTTTTTCAACCCGGGTAGAACATAATCTACTTGACTGATGTAATTTGTTTAATATTGCCCTGGTGCAATGACTCTGCCAGGACAGACCCGTGTTCAGTATGAATGTGCCTGACCCGGGAATTTCTCTGGTCTAAGCAGCAGTCTGAACAGGGTCTGAGGAGCTGGGCTGATGTGTGCCCTGGCAATAACCCGAGTCTTAAATCCCAGGTTTTTGCCGGGGCGGCAGTGTGAACACTGTATTGAAGATTTTTTTTTTCTTTTTTGCATTATTGCAATTTTTTGATAACGACCTACTGTTAGGGCCAGATTTACAGAGCTGCGTTTGGAAATGTGGAGATGTTGCCCATAGCAACCAATCAGATTCTTTACTATTACATGCTAGAGAATGTCAGCTAGAATCTTATTTGTTGCTATGGGCAACATCTCCACTTTTCCAAACCTGCAGCTTAGTAAATCTGGCCCTTACTAAAACTTGTGATCTAAAATTGTCATAAATAAATCTCTGCAAGCCATTAATTGTGGAACGTTCTCTCACAGGATAGATGTTGAAGAGTCATGCATTTTACATCACCAATGTTAATTTGTAAGGTTTATTTTTACCTTCGCTGTGAGATTTTCTTCCTGCTATTAAGGAATTAAATAATATATTGTACTATCCCTGCTTATTACTATTTTAGTTGCAGTTTTTAAATTATATTTTCACCACAGCAGTGCACATTTATACAGGGATAGATTTTCTTTTTACACAGTACATGTGAAAAATGCAGACTTGTCTTTAGTGTATGCAAAGGGTCTGTTTATAAAAAGAGAGGAAAAGCCCTAAATCAAGTGAAATCCTATTGATGCAATGCCCTTTATCAGACAATGTGTCATGAATATCTCAGGGTGGCAGAAGCAATTAATGTTTTTTTAAATAATAAAGTTTAAACTTTCTATAAGATTTTCAGTTTTTTCAATTCTAAGTTTGTAATTTTTAGGTTATCTAGAATGTATGCTAAGGCTGTTCATATTATTACAGTATATTTGCCTCACGTTTAGTTTGAAATACTCAATAACTCTTAACTTCTGTTTTTATCTGCCTGCTTACTACAAAAAACTGAACCTCTGTTGTGTCTCAAACTATAAATCTATTTGTACATAGCTGTATTACATCTGTCTTATCAGTAAGTAAAGGATTTTAATATTTGTTTATTGACAGTTTAATAATATCCTGTCTCCTTTGTATTGTACTGGTTATGACGATATAGCCAAGAAAGTGGTGCCATTTTATGTGTATACATTATGGGCCTTGGGTTAGAAAACTTGAAATATCAGAAGTTTTCACTTCTTAAATTAACATCAGTTGTGAAGCAATGATCTCCTTATACTTTACGGAAAGTTCTATAAAGTGTTATCAATGTAATGCTCTAGTTTTATTTCAAATTAAGAATGTGTCTTGCCATTTTTTTTTCTATATTTTTTTTTTTACTATGCTTGAAAAAGTGTTGCAAAGTGTTTACTAAGAGCACAGACTTTTTATATTTCCCATTGTCAATGGCTCAGAATATAAAAATACAAATAATGCTACATGAAAAATACAAGCGTTTATCCATTCACATGGACACTTTTTATTGGTCTCTGTGTCTTTTTAACTTGAGTTAAAACATAAGTAGGCATGCAGGAATTGGAACAAGAGGTTCCATTTTGATACCTGTTGCCATGCTTTGCATTAGAAGGCTTGTAATGTAATGCTAGTGATATTAGATGGGTGTGGGGCTCTGGTCAGAACAGCCGTTGCGAACTGGCTGAGATTTCGATTGCATATGCCTCGATGAGGCATAGCAAACGATCTACGGAGCACCAAAAGCTCCGTGCTCTGAAATGGTAAGTAAAAATAGTCCCCACTCCTTTCCCTAATTCTAACCCTTACACTCCCCTCTCACTACCCTAACCCTCCTTTCCTGGCAGCCTGACCCTAACCCTCCCTTATTTGCAGCCTAGCCCTAACTCACCATCTCCTGCAGCCTGACCCATAACCCTCCCTCCCCTGCAGCCTGACCCTAACCCTCCCTCCCCTGCA
>WWET01000919.1:332776-348960 GCA_011038615.1 Limnodynastes dumerilii
ACTCCCCCAATTTTAAAAAAAAAAAAAAAAAAAAAAGTCTAAATTGTTAAGTATTCAAAAAAGGGACGTCCGAAAAAGAACATTCGGATGTCCCTTTTTCGCAATTCACATTTTGTGGCCGGAGATTGCAACCAATATTAGATGTTAGATGCGATTCACATACTCACCCATTCAGGAAAGCCGCCAGCACCGGACCTGACCACCGGATAGGTGAGTAACCCTTTCCGGGGACTTAGGGTCAGGCTGGGGGGAAGGGTGACTTAGGGTTAGGCTTTAGGGGGGAGACTTAGGGTTAGGCGGTGGGGGGGGACTTAGGGTCAGAATTAGGGAAAGGGTAGTTTGTTTTTTTTACTTGTGTTCGGTGCTCCGGGGATCGATTCCTATGCCTCTTCGGGGCATAAGCAATCGATATCCCAGCCAGTTCGGAACGCCCCTTTCGAAATAGGATTGTTCACAACAGGGAACTACACCTGTCCTCTAAGAACATGGGGTCGGATCCAGACTTGTGTTCCTGTCATGTTCAGAGCCCCTCGCTCACATAGTCCTCTGTGAACATACAGCTGCCTTAAGATTTCCTGTGTCCTCACTTTAAATTGGGGTACACCAATAGTCTGGATACGGTGTCTCCCCCCTCTTGCACCCACCTGTCATCATAATCTTATTGTAATGTAAAACACTGCAATAATTTGGCACATGTCCGGCCGTAAAATGCAGCCACCTTCTGATCCTTTTTATGGAAGTCTAGATTCAGCAAATGAATTTCTTGAAAAGAAAATGAATAATAATGTGATATATAGGTTGTTGGTAGTAGTTGGATATGAAGTTTGACTGTATCCTAATAATCAAGGCCTTTAAATGGTTAAAGTTTATTTGTTATAGGTGTCTTATAAATATATATGTTTTTTCATTAGGGATGAGAAGAGCTTTGTTGACAAGTGTTGGAAGGACGTGCGTGTTGGAGACTTTGTTAAGCTGTTCTGTAATGAGATCATACCAGCAGATATACTACTTCTCTACTCCTCTGACCAAAATGGGATATGCCACATTGAGACGGCTAATCTGGATGGAGAGACAAATTTAAAGCAAAGACAAGTGGTTAAAGGCTTTACAAGTCGAGTAAGTAGGAAACACATTTTTACTAAAGTTACTTATATCCATTTTATTATACAAATCCTAATAATTTGTTTCTAGTGATGCTCCCAATTTTATTTTACTGTAATAAAAGTGCTTTTAAGGAAGGTCAGCTTGCCCAAGAGACTGGACAAGTGCCATTATTACATAGGCTTCATGCATTGAAATAATTTAGAGGCTTTTATGTATTCTAGACAAGGACTCCATAGCCTATATCATAGTCTTATTTGGTAAAGGAGTAAAAGCATTAGCTTGACAACAATATCATTTTTACACAACCTCTTCCATAAAAAGCCCACATTACATAAATAACTCACATTTTTCTGGGAATATGTACTTGTTAAAAGTTTAGTATCATTCTAAAAAGTCTTAAAGGACCTCCCTAACTTCTTTGTATTTATTGACTTATTTTAATTTATTATTTCTTATTATATTATATTTCTTATCTTATTATTATATTATGCATTTTCAACATTTTCCTTGAGTACAATTTTGTAACAAGAGTTTAACAAATATACAGCTTGTTTATTTTTATTTATTAACAGGTTTTTATATAGCACCTTCATATTACATAGCACTTTAAAATTTCACAATCATTGTAACGAGACTGTGTAGTAACACACAGATTGGGTATGTAAGAGGGCCCTGCTCACAGACTTAAAATCTATAGGACATTGGGGATTGATACATAAGGGCACATGCTATGTATACTGTATATAGCATATAATATAATAAATAACAGCAACAAAAGTAAACATACATATAAAGTAAATAGTAGATAAAGTGTTAAGTAATTAGAAAGGAGTGTGGGGAGGGGGGTTGAGAAGGAGAAAGGTAGCCATCTTGAAGGTGAAAGGGAAAGGTACTATGGTTTAGATATATTCAGACAGGTAAAATAGAAAGTTTGAGAACACTGGATTTGAAATCACTTAGGATAGGATAGACTTTTATCCTTAAGCCTCTTCAAAGGTCAGTACAAAGCATCTGGGCAACTTACACCAATCCCTCCTGCCCAAACACATGCGAGGTGCACCAGGGAACAGAATGTGTTCTAGGCACGATTATATGATTTGGTGTAATACTTTTGCCAAAAGGCTGCATTGTTTGTTTGTGGCATAATCATGTGACCTGTGAGGCACATAATATGAGAAGGCCCTCATTTGGGTATTTAGGGGCATATATTTAAATAACATATTTGTTCCCAAACTAAAAATGTTGTGACCTTCTTGCCCATCCGTGTCCTTTTTCTGCACCATCATCACTGCACAATTTATGTTTAATGCTGTTTTACTGTAAGTTTTTTGTGTCCTCCTGGGTAAAAGTTGAAGGAGTTTGAAGGTAACTTTTCTCCTCTGGCCATGGAGGGCATTTTTTTTTTTTTAAGGTGACTCAGATATTAACTTTTCACCTGACATTTAAGAATAAAATTTTCTCCTACGCTGTGAATTTAAAATAAGCTTTAATTGAATCTACACTTTCAATACGATTTAACTTTGAAAGAGTTGTATTATTTGGCAGATAAATGCCACCTTCAACGCAATCACGACAGATGTCATTTAAAGGGGAGAAAAAGGTTTTTTCATTTCCATTGTAGCATAATTGCACTTCAGAATAAAAGTCACAAAGTGAATTTACACCCCTTCCCCCTCAGGTTAAAGAGGCTTAGAGACTTTTTATTTCATCATTATCAAACCTTAATTTGTTTAGAGGTCTGAATCAGTAATTATCACTACAGAATAAAATCATATTGGGAGATTTTTTTCATTTCTAATTGCTAACAATTATTGAACCAGTGCATTTTACTTAATAAAGCTCAGAATGCAATGGTTTAAAGCAGGCCTAGCCAACTTGTGGGTCTCCAGGTGATGTGGAACTACGACTCCCAGAATGCTTTAACTCCACAGGCATAGCCGATAGTCGTAGTTACACATCACCTGGGGAGCTACAGGCTTGGCCATTCCTGGTTTAAAGGTTTGTTCATTGGCTAATATACTTGCACCTAAATGCATAAGAGAAAATTCCATTGTTGCTAAATCTTGTATGGTTTAGAGGCTGTAGATGGCTTTGATGCAAAAGTATGTAACTTGTATTTGTGTGCACTCAGGGGCATACTTATTATTTTATGCTATACATTATTACATATATCTTACTCATAGTTGCTGACTCTCCAGGTATGTCTCCCAAAATTTGGGCAGTTTTTCCGGTATCCCTGTCTGCGTTATCTAACCCCACCTCCATCCCTATGAAACCCCAAAAAGGGGTAATTGATAGTCAAGGGGCAAGGCTTAATGGCATGATTTGCATAAATTGCACCGTTAAGCCTCGCCCCCTACATGCATCTATGATTTCCCTCCGGGATCTCGACAACCCTGATCTCACTTATCAACTCTCCCAGAAGTTCCTGATTGTTTCCCTATGTGTAGTGTCATTAGGCCTTCCAACAATATTGCATCCTGAGAGCAGGGCTTGGTGGCAGCCTGACGTCAAGATGACCTGATAGGTCCTGATATTGGGAAGAATGCCACATGTATTTTACACAGAAACATAAAATGTAAATAATGCTATATTATATATTTGACCCTCAATTTAGTTTAAGATTTCAGGTATTACATTTATCCCAAGCATGTAAAAATTGTTCTACTCTCTTAGTCACCTCAGATGGGAGGCTATTCCATATATCAACTACCCTTTCAGTGAAGTCATTTTTCTGCACATTTCCTCTAAACCTTCCACCCTCCAATTTATTTGCAAACCATTTTTGTTGTTCTTCAATGCATGGATTGTATTGAATACAAAATTGTGTTTGTACATTTGTAGAAATATAGAAAATAATAGAAGATATATGATATTTGAGTAGCAGTATTGCATACCCCTGTATACAGCCCTACTGCCAGCACCGATACAACAAGTGATTATTGACACCTCGCTTTGGGATTTTTAAATGTATGCAAATTATCCTGAAGAAGTAACGAAAACACCCAATTTTCACAATAACATAGTAAGCAAATGGATAAAAATGAATTCCAGTGACATTCCCTATGAACTAGTAAATCAAAGCTCATCATCTAAAATAAGTTTATCAGCTATGCAGTGTGTTTAAATATTTTCACCAGTGGTAACATTAAAAGATTTGGTTGGGGGGGGTCTGTCATTTAATTTGTCTATTCATACAATAAGTGTTGAAATGTATTTCCTCATTCTTCTAAATATCTCAGAAGAGGCTTTCTCTGTTTTTCTGCTGTTCGTGTTGGTTGCCTGACTACTCTCATACACCGCTTGTATTCATCTCCTAGTGTGACAATGGTTGCTATGCAATGTATAGGTTATACCTATCAGTTTACTGAAGGTTGTGACTTGCTAATCTCACTTACTAAACATGGTTTTGCCTAAAAAGTCTCAAACTGCTGTTTCAGACCATACTGGCTTGCAGATTTGTGAAATGATTGTTTTAGATGTGAAGACCCTTCTACTATGATTATTTATTCATATAGTGCCAGTGCATTATGCAGTGCTATAGTACCAATATTTCTAATTCACAACCGTATGAAGCATACAATCTGATTTATCAGACACACACACACACACACACAACTCCTCACAGATAATCTCAAAACAAACCTGTTACTACCAGGTGATAAGGTATAAAATTAGATTTTACACCTTTTACATGCAAATGAGAGCAGATTAAAGACACGCCCCTTCATGGGACTAGCCACACCCCAATCATTTTCATGAAGAAATGTTGGAGGGTTTGGTGCTTGCTGTGATGTAAGTGACTTCTGAGATAAAGTGCGGTGGGGAGGGTTCTTGCTTGCACAGTAATGAATGTTGGGCAGGCCTGGTTTCCCAGAAAGAGGATACACCTTAGAAATGAAAGGAACTGACCTTTGCTCACACTTTGCATGGAATTTACATAGCAGTGTTTCTAAAAAAAGAGGCTCTCATCTGACGGTAAAGTTTCAGTTACGTAGATTTTCATACCATTTTTAGAACAAATACTTGTCATTGTTGCGCTTTCTACAATAGACATCCGTAGTTGTTGCAAAATACTTTCTTGTACAATTAGTTAGTTTCTGAAATAAAATATATATCTGCAAGCAGCTTCCCCTCCCCTAATAAAGGTTATAAAATATGCTGAGCTTTATTTTGTTTTATTTTGATTGATTATATGGATGAACTAAATTGTTGATTGGATCCATTGTCTTCCTGTGGAACAGTCTGTCAACATTGAGATATCATTTCACAATTCACCCCTTGCCTGCAGGCTTAGACGGAATGTATTGAGGAGCTTTGAAGGGTTACATACCATTAGACATTTTCATATTGTAAATTAACATCCACCAGTCACAGGACACGCTGCACCCAGTAATGCATTAGTACGTGGCTCAGGCAATCAACCAACTACAGGCAAAATGTCAATTTATATAGCACTGGTCCACAAGTAAGGACCTACATCCCAGGATCACTGTAAGATGTGCACCTAATCACATGGGTAAACAGCCTCCCTATATCAGCTATTGTTAGAATTAGACTTATTATTATTATTATTATTATTATTATTAAAGGACACACTGATTTTAGACATAAAAAAGTAAATTTATATACTCTGGAACCGCAAATAAATCCAAACTACCATCTGGTAACGTAAATTAAGTTTGTCATATTTTCTTGTGACACTATTGTTGCACCCTGATAAATAAACTTTTTGTCTCTCCCTTTTTTTTTTTTTTTAATTCCCAATTATAAAAATATATAATAACTCATTCTCATGCAGTAAATGTTAGGAATTAGGCATTGTTGCCACCTAACAAAGGTCACTTGTAGGACATATTAGATTCTGGGCATTTACCAGTCTGTGCAGTGGTAGGAGAGATGATCTACTGACATATGCATGAAGTGATCAGTTATTAATTCTGCCCCCCCCCCCCCCCTACACTTTTGTCATTTGTGTTAATTATATGAGAACTTGAAGTGTGACTTTACACAACTTTAGGCAACTTTTTTCAGCTTTTGTCGTTTCCTAAAATACATTTGATCCATTCAAAATATCCAGCTTATATTACAACAGATATATCTGCGACAGTGTGCTGTGAAAGCAGATCATTGCCCAGGGAGCATTGTTTTTCTGCCTCGCATGCTGTCGTTACAAGAAGAATTTCTAATTAGTTTAATATGGATAAGATTTGTCACCTGTGAATTACGTGCTGGATTTCTTTGTTTGTCAGTTCTGTCTGTGCCAATAAGGACCTGTCGTTTCTTTTGATGCTTAGCAAATTATTTTAGTTGTGAGTATAGCGTTCAGATACAGCTAATTAGATGCTTTATATTTGATTAATCTGCTCGTTTAACCTTTCTTACCCTCCCGTGGTATATTAAGACTTGTAGAGAAAAACTCAGATAACAGGCTGCAGGACTGTTTTTGTGTTACAAATTCTACATTATGGTCTGGATTCACAGTTATGTAGTTTTCGTATTACGTATGTTTTAAGAACTGAGCTACGACGCATGTGTAGTTGGGGTTGTTGATCTAAGTCAACCCGATTTAATTAACTTGTTTATTATAATTAATCTAGTATAAATTAATTATATGCAATTATTTTGAATGCAGTTTTGTATATTGAGCAATGAATAACAATGGCTATGTTGTTTGCATTTACAGTATCTGTATAATATTGATAAAAGGCATACATTTGGCCCTTGATTACATTGAAAATAAAACAATAAAAAGGCCACTGAGAGAGGCTTAAGAAATGTGGATTGTTAATTATATTTTGCATAACTGGACAGAATACTGCCTGAACATAAAATACCTGTTATGTGTACTGCAATATCCATATTGTAGCCTAGAAAAGTGTGCGTATAAATAAGGTCCATAAATATATTTTTGGAAACTCGTGTCTTTGAGTATTATTGCTGGCCGTCATTTGCAGTGATTAAGTGCATTATTTATTTATTTTTAGGAATCTGATTTTAATCCAGAATCTTTTACGCACACCATTGTCTGCGAGAAACCAAATAACAATCTTGGCAAGTTCAGAGGCTACATGTGAGTATATGGCGTGCTGTGACTATGTTTGCTCAGTATGATATGGGAACTTGGCTTGATGTGGGTAAGCTGGCTACATACTACACGTTATCGTCTGATTGACACGATAATCAGTTTGGTCCGGATCCAAATCTCAGTCTGACACCTGACCAACACATGCAAACTGCAAAAGCCGGGTGTCTGGGGGAAAGGGCGCATGCGTGCGTGTTACGCACAGATCTCCTATCATTGAGAACTCTGTTGCAAATCCGCATAGGAAAGAGGAGTGACGGGGAGTTTACTGCCCTCCTCCATGTGGTCTTTCTGATCCTCGCATGTGCGGAAAGTGTGCTGGGGTCTGAATCCGGTCCTTTGTGTATAATTGACCTGATAATAACTTTGTGTATGGGGCAAATATATTTGTGGGAACACTGACACAACAGTCCAATAAACACTGGGCCTATACTATTATACCAGCGCAAGACAGTGAGGAGACAGCTGCCGATTATTGTGTGGTTTGTGTGCACAAAAAAACAAGTGTTCTGTTAGGGATAATGCACAATGTGTAGAATGGATAAAAAAAGGAAGGCTTGCTATTTAATAATAAAAAAAACATTATTGTATTTATTCATTTGATAACATGGACAGGGGTGTTAACAGGTATTTACTGTTTGGATTATGATAACATTGCAATAGTGTATCTTCGCGCTTCAATTATATTTTTAGAGTTTAGGCAAAACTTTCTTTTTCAGACTTTGTAGTTAAGACCTTTAAATATTGTATTTGGGTTTGTCCTACTACTGTCACACCATGCCCTAATGGCGGAGTGTGTAAAATTAATGTAGCCATAAGAATGCTCTGCAGTTCGATTGGTCGAGTTATTTTGGACATAACTTCAAAACTGAGACTATATCCATTTACTCTCTTACCGTTGCTTGTTCCACTTTTATTGGGATGTTCAGTTGTGCTGCACAATAGCTAAAGGAAGATACAGTTTATGATGATTCATTTTATTAGCCACCCTTACAGTTATTTTATCTAGCAGCTATTATTTCTTGCTGTACTGCAGCACTGTACCAGGAACCAATTGATCTATTTTTTCACAATGGTAAATGCAATAAAATCAAGCAATAAAACATTACTTCATAGATGACTAATAAAAATTACACACAATATAAAGTTATTGATGGAATAATACTATTAGGAAACCTTGGGGAACTTTATAGGATTAAATGTGCACATGCTGTAGGCCATGTAGCGAACTGATACGCTGACCTTATGAGAAAATAGTGAATTTGGGCGATATGTTACTTTTTCATTGACAGGGACCAGCAAAACGGACAACGTACAGGATTTGGTACTGAAAGTCTTCTTCTTCGGGGATGCACGGTCCGAAACACAGAAGAGACCATTGGTGTTGTGGTCTATGCAGGTACAGTAACTCATTGATCCAAATGACCAGACAACAATAAATGGAGAATATCCCATCAATCATTAAATGTGTAAAGTTCAACCAATATACAGGATATATTGAAAGCTTGTTCTAAGACATTCATGTTAATGCAGAAAACTGACACTAAGGCTGTTTGTTCAGATACTATTGTGCCTTTTAATATGTGTATTCTGCAGACATTAGGCTGACAAATCAACAATGCGTGTTATGCAGAAAAGACTAATGGGCAAATATATCATACTGCAAATAGCAACTAGAGCTTGGAATCCATTTCATTATTTCTCGGAAGGTGCTATTATGTATGTACAGTATGTGAATATGCCTACGTGGTCAATGTGGAACTTTAAAAGTTAATGGCAGCCCGTTTTGTAAATCTATATTACACACACCTGTAATTGATTCCAATTTCCTTCTGTTTGTAGATTGCACAATAGACACGTTTAACTCTATTGCAAAATTATGGGTGCAGGAAGACACTTGTGTAATCAGCACTGATCGCTGTGATAATGGCTATGAAACCCTTGAGTAAAAAAATCCATAGTTTTGTTGTTATTACATGCTTGATAACTTATCTTCCTTCCTGGTATGCGAGATATGTACAGTATAAGGAAACCAAATAAATCACTCATTTTACTGTACCTAAATTGTAATATTTAATGAGTGTTTCACTTCTAGTAGTCCGATTATAATTACTAATAATTATAATTCACATTTCTAAACTTTGATTTTAAGTGACAAATGAGCCTCATCATCCAATTATAAGTTATAGGTTTTAACTGCAAAGTGAAAGTTAGACAATGAGAGCAACAGGCTGATTTTCTAAGTATATTAAAAGCCTAAGACCTGCTTAGTGTATCATGGTAACTATTTAATATTTAAGAGAACATTGCTATGTTAAGGATTACTGGCTGTTTTTTTTTTTAATCACACTATATCAGCTGACTTTACACTACATACAGTATCTCGGAGCACGTTACGACCATTTGGGCTTCTTTCCTTGAAAGAACTTAGTGTGTGAAACTATGCATTACCTAGCAACACTTGGAAGTCAAATCACTTATACCCCATCGATAGCTGGGTATTGATGAAACAGTATCTTGGCACAATTCAAATTTGAAATTCAATGTTAACAAATCACAAGCCCTAGCATAATGTAATGAACTCTAATGGTTGGTCTCTGTTGTATAGAATTTTCCTTCTATGAGACACCTAATACATTAAATACCTTTATTTAAACAGTCTAAGGGGGGTATTCAGGTAGCCTTGCAGTGCTACTGCGTTGCTGTGCTTTATATTTCAAAACACTTCCTGGAAGTTCATGCTCTGAAAGGCTTTCTGTACACAAAAGTGGGGCAATAATAATGACCATGGTGATAATAGTCTTGCATGCAATGAGACTATTGGCTTTCACACTCCGCACCTACTAATCCTTTTCTTTTTTTTTTTTTATAAATTGTTTTACTCGGTCTTTTGTAGAAATCGTATAAAGCCATTTATAATTTGAACATCATTTGACATTTTCTTATGGCATCTTAATTATGCTTACATTTTTTTTGTTAGGGAATATAATTAATTGACCGAAATATTACTGATGGGTCTTAAATATTGCGCAACTCAAAGTATGTGGAGCAGGGTTCTGTTCACCATGGAGATGCAGAGCCGTGTGACACGCAACACTGCAAAAAATGCATTATAATTCCAGCAAGACCCAGGCTGTCCTCCTGGGTGCAAGCCACAATGTACATACTGTTTAATTACAGCGCAATCCATTACTGGAATCCACATTTTTGCACCTGAGGGTTGTGTTTATAAGCTTTTTAGATTATTTTTTTCTCTCTCTAAAATTTTTCAGCGTATAACCTGATCATTTTCTTAAACTTTGTCACATTAGAAACTTGCATTGATTACTAATCAGAAATGCAATTATCCGTCTATAAAGTAAATGAATTATTGTATAGCATGCCCTACTGTATTTTATAACGTTATTAAATTATGAAGAGTAGTTATCATTTTAAACCTGGTTCCAAAATCTAGGCCACGAGCATAAACGATCAACGACTGATGTCCCATTCCACAACGGTCACACTCACACACTAAACCTAATAAATAATGACACTGACCATTTTATTGGATTTTAAAAAGGGGACATAAGATTATTAATATAATGAATGAAATCTGTGGAATCTTATTTGTAAAGGCTATAAAATTTAGGGTTGAGCACGGTGGCAAATAGCAGGTGTGAATAAAACTGAGGAGGCAAACAAGGCTTCGTCATGGGACAGGCGGCCTAATATTTTTCTAAGGGTGTGCCTCTGAACCAGACCTTTCCCCCAATCTTTTCTTAAATGCGCCAACAGTAATAAAATACGGCAACGCAACACCTCTACCGCAAACTTATGCCCCGACTGTAGAACGAAAAATACATGTTAATATGCATCCTACATCAAGGGAGGAAGGGTAACAATTTCCAAAATGGATGACAGCCAACTAGCACCAACACCTTATAAAGACTTGATCACCTGACCCCCCCCCACACCCTATTTAAAATAACCAATCATCAACCTGTCCTTATTTGCATAGCTCCAGAACAATCCCCATACAAGACTATTATACCCGGCTCCACCTCTTCATGTGCACACCTCATGAAAAAAACTGAGAAGGCAAACAAGGCCTCATCATGGGACAGGCGGCCTAATATTTTTCTAAGGGTGCGCCTCTGAACCAGACCTTTCCCCCAATCTTTTCTTAAATGTGCCAACAGTAATAAAATACGGCAACGCAACACCTCTACCGCAAACCTATGCCCCGACTGTAGAAGGAAAAATACATGTTAATATGCATCCTACATCAAGGGAGGGAGGGTAACGATTTCCAAAATGGATGACAGCCAACAAGCACCAACACCTTTTAAATACTTGGTCACCTGACCCCCCACACACCCTATTTAAAATAACCAATCATCAACCTGTCCTTATTTGCATAGCTCCAGAACAATCCCCATACAAGACTATTATAAAATGAGGCCCAGTCGGTCGTTTATGCAACCTTGTACTTAAACAGTGCTTGGTTTTCTCTATCGGCCCAAAATCATTGAAACTGTTTTGTTATTATATTGGAGGCTATGGTGTAAAATTACTTTGTCTGCAGGAGTCAAAATGTGAATCTTTGTTCCTGTTTGTTTAAGCCTCCCCTGTTAGACTGACTGTCTTGAAAAAAAAAATGACACTGTTTATTTTTTTTTAATAGCAAAAACTCTTATTTTTATATAACTTATAGCGGTCATCAGCTTATGTATAAGTATGTCATTTGAACTGCAGTCATTAAAAAAATGTTCATACATCATATTAGATTTTGACAATGGCATGCAAATTTTTACCATAAAAGTTCCTCTGAAGGGTCAAAATGGTTAATTAATGCATTTGATTTTTCTTGATTGCCAGAACAACAGGCAGCTGCATGCTGAGACAGCTATGTAAAACTCATGCATATACAAATATATTTATTAAAACCTTTGCTTTTCCTGTCGTTTTTTTTCCCCAAGGACATGAGACCAAGGCGATGTTAAACAACAGTGGTCCACGTTACAAGCGCAGCAAGCTTGAAAGACTAATGAATATCAACGTTTTCTTCTGCGTTGGCATTCTGTTCATCATGTGCCTAATTGGAGCTCTAGGTTTCTATCCCAATTTATTTATTACTCTGCGTTATTTATATATATTTTTTAAAGAGCTTTTATGTTTAGGCTTAATGTCCCAGCTCTCCAAAGCTAGCAATATTGGACCTAATTCACACTTAAGAATTCTTGTGCTTTTAGGTGCATATTTTTACGAAGATATATACTGTGCATGCGTAGTAACTCTTATACGCTATTTACGTTGGACTTGGGAAGGCAAATTACGCGATTCAACACTACGTTCCTAAAGTCTCTAGGTTCGCAGTAACTTATGCCGAAAGGGGCGTGCCATGAATAATGAACACAGCAGATACAAGGATTGGGTGGAGGGAGGGAGGCATTTCAATGTTCCTGGGTTTTTCTTTTCTTTAACAATGGGGTATAGCCTAAGGTTTGTACGACAGGGGAATTATGCACGTCGTGTGCGAAATTCCCCTGAAATCTAACTTGTGCACATGCGCACAAAGTACTTACCCTGCGTACCGGTACTTACGCCAGACGGTACGAAAAAGGGGCCGGCACACAAATTACAATGGCTGTATCTTTGCCATATAGGCGGAGATAGCCGTGTAAATTGTGTCGGTTGGGGGAAGCCGCAGACCTAGTTGTAAAATTTAAGGTAAGAATCTGGACAATGTGTCCAGATTTACTACCTTGAGTGGGGAGTGCAGGGGGTGAGCACTCCCCGCTGTGAAAATGTATGGAGGGACCTATGCACATACTTAAGCTGTGGTCAGGATCTGCCCGACATTCCTTATCTTATGTTTACATTATGTGTCGCTAGCTGTTTTTATTAGGTTTATAGGCTACTCTACATAATAGTGACTTAAATTAATGTCCTATGCATTCTGTTCATTTACAGAGCCTTATGTTTCTTTGCAGGTCATGGCATTTGGGCTAGCAAGTTTGTAATCCATCCTTTGTTTGATGTTCCTCAAGAAGACGGAACTTATCTCTCTCCAACTCTGGCTGGCTTTTACATGTTCCTCACCATGATTATCTTGCTGCAGGTTAGTACATAGGCCAAATTCACCTTATTTATGACTCATTTATTTGCCAACCCAATTTTTACAAGATTCCTTACAATAAACATATGTGAAATATAAATGACAAGGTTGGATAGTTTACATAAAGTTACGGTTTGTTTTTTTTCTTCCAAGATAAAATGCTCGTAAAAGCCAACTTTTTCTTTCTGGCAGATCTTAATTCCAATTTCTCTGTATGTATCTATCGAATTGGTTAAACTGGGTCAAATCTTCTTTATACATAACGACATCGATCTATATGATGAGGAAATTGATTTATCGGTCCAGTGCCGAGCCTTAAACATCACAGAGGACCTTGGACAAATCCAATATATCTTCTCTGACAAAACGGGGACTCTGACAGAAAACAAAATGGTGTTCCGACGGTGTACTATTGTAGGAAGCGAGTTCTCACATCAAGAAAATGGTAAGATATGAAGGGAGGATAGTGTTTGACAGTGTTTAACCCTATCACATCCAAATGGGGATAGCTTTCCATTGCTTTGTGTATTCACAGTTGGTAATTCATTTTTATCCATTCATTTTACCTCAACATGGCAGGCCATATGAATAAAGCCATAATTAGCCATTTTAATATTGATTTATTGTACCCACTTCACTTCTGCCCCCTGGGCATCCACCCCTTGTTATGGCTCTGCCTGCAAACATTAACTTCAGCTGCTCAATCAACCCCAGCTGAAAGAATTTATCATGTGATTTCGACTTTTCATTTGTTTGTTATTCTAATTGCATTGTTATTATGGTTAGATACCTTTTAGCTTCCACTCATACTTTTTCTAATGCGTACTAAATTCATTGAAGGAAATTGGTTGCATTTCGGTTATTGTGCGAAATAATTTTCCTATACAGAAGTTGGAAAGTTTATTTTTGTCTGTAAAGTAGTGCAACTTTTCCATGTAATTTATCGCAGCTTTATTTTCCCAAGTACTGAATAAGGTTGGTGCCGGTCTTTATTGAAACTCCTAACGGGCTCTCTGAGCCCTCCTGGTAAGCTTCATCCTTGGATTCTGGTTTCCACTTGTGTTAATATATCAGTTGTTTCTGAAGTGTGTATGCGGAAAGACATTTTCCTTAAGACTTATTGTGTAATTTACCGCACGCGACAAGTGGTTATTGAAAATCATATGTATAATATTTATTTTGGCTACCAATTGTATCTTGGAATCCACATTAGAGAAGTCATCCTGAATGCATAATATTGTTAACTAATGTTGTCAGTGTAGCGATTACCAGCAACATTTACTTTTTTATTCGGGTGTTCCTATATTGATATATATTTTTGTGTATATTTATGGGGAAGGGTTGGTATAAAACCCCAGACCGTTGTTTATTTGCAGCTCACAAAGGGAGCACAGGGGGTTTGAATATTTGCGGATGCCATATTATGCGGTTGATTTGAGCTGTTCTCTAGTTTTTGTTTTTTTGTAAAAGCATCAACCTTATTACAGTTTATGTATTTGCTGCAAAAAATATAAAAAAACTGAATAAACAAAAATATGACAGATGTTTTTAATATTTAAAATGCATCAGCCTCCTGACACATAGCTACCCAGAGGTTTATTTCAGACGTACTGTGACCATCAAACAATTTGTGTTTCCAGTCATGATTTTCAGTTATTTAATGTTCACTTGTTATTCACAGCAAAACGTCTAGAAACTTACAAGGAAGAGGATTCTGATGACGAGGATCTGACAAAACCTAGAAACTTTTCCCTGCATAACCTTGCTGATGACCATCACTCCACCGTGCGGCATAAAGGAACCCGGGCATTAAGGCGCTGTCAAAGTGCTCGACCCAATATCCAAGGGCACTTTAGGAAAAAATCCGAGGGACGTTTTGACATTTCCCAAGTGGCTTTTAGCAGCCCTATTGTAAGTGTTTATATTCATTCAACGTGGATTTTATTATAATTTTTACTTTTTTTATGTGTGTAAATAAATCAGATACGTACTGGAATTAATATGCTTATATTCAATACAGTATAAATGAAGGCAGCAAAGTTCCAATGTTAACTCTGCATCATACAGGGGTCTATCGTCAGGTGATGAGTGTAAAGCCGGCTATACGCTGGAGTGATTATCAGCCCAGGCATCCAATTATCGGGTGATCAGGCCAATAATAGCTATAGTTAGTGGGCTGGATACATTTTTCAAATGGCCAATAATCATACCAGAACCCTGGTACAATGAAATTATTTTTTTTATTTTTTGCCAGGCTTATTTTATATTGGGCGCTAGCTCCTGATATTTTAAGCTGAACCAGTCCGCTAACTGAATGGCTCCCTCTTCTGCTAGGATTATTGGTCCCAGCAAGGTGGGTGTATGGGGCGGATAACGGAACCTTGTGGGAAATTGTCCCGTTTATCGGGCTACCTCCTGCTAGGATCAGTAATCACCCCAGCGTATGGGCAACTTTAGGCCTAATTTATTGATTTACCAATGTCCTGGGCTGCTGTTTTTCTTCCCCGAATATTGCTGACATTTGGCAAAATTTTCCTTCCATGCAAAACTTGGCGAAGTTAACACATTATTTTGTGTCCAGTTCCAATGGTAGTAGACCCACAGCTTGTACCTTTTTATCGAATTTATTTTAGGTCTAAAGGATTTTTTATTCTCCTATAAAGATAAAGGTTGCAAGAAAAAAAGTTGTTATGTTTTAGTCTAAATTGAAAAATACAGGTTATTACTCATTAAGTGTAAGCTGTAGTAAGAGAGAAGCAGCCTGGGTTACAATAAAAGAGCCTTAAGCTGGCCACACACTAGAGTGATTATCGCTCCCAGCATGTGGCTGCCGATAAACGGGACGATTTCCCCCTGGGGAAAGGTCCCGATATCGGCACCATACACTGCCACAGG
>WWET01000919.1:349394-376637 GCA_011038615.1 Limnodynastes dumerilii
CAGCCAGCCTCCTGATTGGCTGTGTCTCCTGTCAATCTTGACAGGAGACCCAGCTTTCACACTGACAGGCTGCAAGCGCTCTGTCCTCTCTCCCTGTCTGACTATACAGTGCTGTATAGCCAGACAGGGAGAGAGGACATACAATTATCTGAAATGCCCACACACTGCACGATTTTGCTAGCAATAAACGATAATTTTTATTGCAAACCACCCGATCAGATTATCTGACGGCAGCCATTTTTTTTTTTGATTATAGGCCGTTTCGGTAAATTATCGGCACCACACACTAGAGCGATAATTTGGCCAATCCACGATAATAGCTAAATCTGTACGATAATCGTTCTAGTGTGTGGCCAGCTTTATTGGTGGATCGGAAGCACCTTTAATTTACTATTAAACACTTTCAGGACATTGCCATATGACAACTCTGTACCAGAGGACAAACCTATCAACAGTGTGATAGGTGACAACTGGGGCATTTATTAGGACCAAAGTGCATTGTAAAAATAAGCAACACCAGTTAAATCTGTGATCGATATACAATATCTGACCTGGGGTTTGTGAGTGTTAGGGTTATTAGGTGTAAAAAAATATCTATAAAATAGAATAGCCTGAAATGAATAAAGCTACATAAGTTCCATGGGAATATGTTCATTTTGTAAGTATAATATTATTTCTATAATTTATAATATAGTTTATTGGTATAATAAACATGTGTTCCCAACCAGAAACTTCACTGGAAAGAAAGAAATGAGACTGCGAGTAACTACTGTGCAATAAAACCATTAATGCTTTTCTAGAACAGCTGTTTACAACCTTTGTACCCAGCTCCATTAACCAGCGGTAGTATCCCAGTAACACTGCGGCTGGATGCATGCTCTCATTATTGTTTTGTTATTGTTATATCATTTCAAAACCCATTTAAGAAGCGAAAAGTTGTAAAACCAAATATAAACTGTAACTTCTAACACTGACATTTTTACAGGGGTTTAAATCCCTTCTAAACAAATTAGAATTCAATCATGTCTACCTCTTTGCTGTTTACACAAATGCATGGCACACACTTAATGTGTTGTGGGGGGAATTTTCCATCAATGTTTTCCAGAGTTATGTGGCTGGATCCAGTATTAAGAAGGAGCTCGAAATTAAGAGAGTAAAGTTACTCCTGGGCAAAACCATGTTGATTGCAGGGGGAGTCAATTTAATTGTATTCTTTGCAGGCAGGGATATATCTTTGAATTGCTTACTGCACACAGATACTGACCAGCTTTACTAATCACACTGTTACTTGGGCTGGGAAACATCACCTCAACTATAATACTGTTTGCAATAGGTGAAATATGACTCCCCTGCAATCAGCATGGTTTAGCCCAGGAGTAACTTTCCTCTCTTAATTTCAAGCTCCTTCTTAAGTCTGGATCCAGGCAAATGTCTTCAGTGGCTTGTATCTGGTCCCTGAGGTAGTCCTAGGCAGTTTTCTGATACATAGATAAACATAGGACTGAATCCAGACTTTTGATGCCAGAGCTTCGAGTGGGAATATTATGCCGGATCCCTGCTAAATCCCGTTTTCTTTGAGGGAATGCCACTCTCCTTATTCACGTGGACTTATGTTCCCTGACTCCTACCTTTAACACTTCCACACTGTCCATATGTAAAATGGAAGTCTAGTTAATACTTTCCCCCTCCCACATAGCAAAATCTCTTTCCACATCCAGCCCCATCCCGCTACCAGGACGAAACTCCAGATTATTAGATACTAATTATAGGTTTAGACTATCAAGATCCAATCTCTAGGTGTCCCTTGTACTCAGCATTTTTGGGGTACCCAAAAAAGTGATCACCTAATGGTGTGCTGTTGAAATATTCCTACTGAAATATCACTAGCTTATTAACAAGCTCTTAAAAGTCATGCAATGACAAAGGTGTGGGTCGCCGCTGCGAACGGCCCTTTTTTCGAAACGGCTTGGATTGCAACTGGCTTAGATATTTATTGCTTCTGACTCGCAGAAGAGAAGAAATCAGTAAAAGAAAGAAGATCCTACGGCGAATGGTAAGTATGAAATTAACCCCAACCCTAACACTCCTTTTATTACCCTAACCTCAACCTTCCCTTACATTGCCCTAACACTAACCCTCCATTCCTGAAGCCTAACCCTAAGACTCCCCTACCCTCATCCTAACCCTAAGACTCCCTTCCCCGCCAATCGGCGTTCTTACCCATTTATAATTATTATTTTTTTTTTTAAATAACACTATTTTCTAAATCGATAAACCAAAAATTCGCTTTCATCTTTCTCTATTTCTAAAATGGCATTTTCTCGGAGGTGACTCCCACCGCAGTGACAATGGACCTGATCCAGACCTACACCGATGTGCTGTGCTTACTAAAGCACAGTGTATCGGCGTTTACTTACCCTGACACTCCCCCTGTGTGGGCGTATGGCCCCTTCCTTACGCCGGCTGAAGGCTACCTTAACTTATCGTCCCTATGGCGCTGCTACGGACGCCCGATCCACGATCGGGCGTTGCCGTAGCGACGTCGGGCAACATCTGCCCGGCGCATGCGCAGATCGGCTGAAAGGCAGATCTTACGCTTACACCCGCCATCCTAGCGACGGCGGGCGTTGTTCTGGATCAGGCCCAATGTAACAGTGTCATATAGGAGCAAAGAGTTCATGCTAAATGTATACTAAATCTTTCTGTGTCATTAAGTCCTGATTGTACACGTATTAAGTGTATAATTACAAACACATTGTGAGAAATTACAACATTTCTTCTTAATTATAGGTAACATCTTTGTTGTATAACCCTGTTTACAAATTGTTTAATACAGAGACAATGTGAGTCTTTTAACTCCTCAATGGAACTTTACTGGCATTTGTTTGTGTTGTTTTTAATTAAACTCTCACTTGAATCTTAAGTAATAATATACATTCCTGTTATTTAATTCCTGCTATGTTGCAGCAAAACTGTCTCTGGGGATTTTGGATTATAAAAGGAGACAAAAAGGTCATTAGATGGCCAGTGTTAATTTTATCGTTTGAGACAAACACTAGGTTTAAATTTCCTTTTTGGTGGATTCTTTTTTTTATTTTATTAATCTTGTTTATTCAGCTATGGCAACGTTCACCGTACACTGCACACATGAGATTTGTTTCGCCAAAAGGGAATCTGCGCTCCTAAGCTATTGCTAGGTTCCACAAGAAAAAGACAAATTTAACAAAAATGCTTTGTTATTAAATAGTGTTACTAAGAAATGCTTTCCACATTACTTTCCACCTGAGCCTATATAGTGGTAATAAGAGATGCCCTACATGATGCATAACAAGTGCATGAATAATGATTCAGTTTGGAACTTCCTCTAATTGGATGGGTAGGCAGAAGGATTTATCGGGTAAGTGAAGCATCGCTGAAGGGTATGAAGCATTTTTGCTTCTGTCAAAAATAATAGCCACTCCATAGCAAATGGGAATCGGAAATGCAAAAATAATAAAATATTTGCTTTGTGTTATGAATTCATAACACGGTATTGGTGACATTCAAGGCCATACTGCCTCAGGTTTCCTCTTTTAAGGATTTTTGCTGAAAATTAAATTTTGAATGTGAAAAAAAGGAAGACATTTTGTTTTCAATCATCTATTCTAAATAAATGGATGGGTTTCCAACAGCATATTGCAAGAAGAGACTTTTTGGCAAATCGCTAATATGGGACTATTATGAGAATCTATGATGATCTGTATGAATTTTAACCCACAACCGATTTCATTTCTACTGCCAGAGGGGCAGAGTTGAATTTGCAGTGGGTGTTGGTCAGTTTACAGTATAGGCATTCTCTCTCAATCTGCATGCCCGGATTTCTGTGCGTCCGAATATTTGAGTGCTTGTGTCCGAAAACTTAAGATATCCACTAGGTGACACACCTTGAGTTGAAAGTGTGGGAAGGGGTGTTCCAGCATTGGATCAGTGCACAAAGATTGAAACATAGAACCAATACTTAACAAAGGGCCTGATCTAGACCTACGCTCATTAAACGCTCATGTGCGTAGCGTATTTACGCCAGTGTGCCTACAATGCACTCCCCTTGGTCGTACTTAGTTTTGCCTTTTTACGCCCAGCAAACACTACCCTAACTTTTCTGATCGTAACCGCGGGACGCCCATACTGTGCGATTTAAATGCCTCACCCCGCCCTCGTGCGTATGTATGGATTTCGTATGGCAGGCACGCCCACTCGACCATATTTACGAAGGTGTTACGATCAAGGCCCATCGACCATATTTACGAAGGTGTTACGATCAAGGCCCATACCCTCAGAATTTTGAAGCGTGACATCTGCCCCACGCATGTGCAGTAAGTACAAATGGCTTTTTTTACGCTTACTCCCATCGTAAAAACGCACCCAAGCGTAAGTCTGGATCAGGCCCAAAGTTATTAATGTATACACTTGCCTTGCTGTAGTACGCCAGTCATTTATATACCCCATTGTAGTTCCAAAATAATGCAAATAGGTCTAATAGGCTGGGCTGTGCTGGTACTGCATGCTTCTGTGTACTCACACAAAAATGCATTGGACACCTTACATTGAGAATATAAATCAGATCTCTGATATAGTAAAACAAGATAATATTTGTTGGGGAAATACATTCGCAATAGTTGTGCAACTCTGTGGCCTAGATTTACTAAACTACTGAAAAGCAGCTTAATAAATCTATCTAGCCCTATATGTTAATTGAGCCAATCAGCTGTTTACCCCGCGCATGTGCAGTAAGTACAAATGGCTTTTTTTTACGCTTACTCCCGTCGTAAAAACGCACCCGAGCCTAGGTCTGGATCAGGCCCAAAGTTATAAATGTATACACTTGCCTTGCTGTAGTACACCAGTCATTTATATACCCCATTGTAGTTCCAAAATAATGCAAATAGGTCTAATAGGCTGATCACCAGGCTGTGCTGTGCTGGTACTGCATGCTTCTGTGTACTCACACAAAAATGCATTGGACACCTTACATTAAGAATATAAATCAGATCTCTAATATAGTAAAACAAGATAATATTTGTTGGGGAAATACATTCGCAATAGTTGTGCAACTCTGTGGTCTAGATTTACTAAACTACTGAAAAGCAGCTTAATAAATCTATCTAGCCCTATATGTTAATTGAGCCAATCAGCTGTTTAGTTTGTTACATGGACCAATTTGGTTTACGATGACCCTTGTGTGGTCACTATACCATGGCTCCGTGGCTCTGTTATTTCAGTTGTTTTATCACTATACGATGGCCCGTTGTTTCAGTTGTGTGGCCACTATGCAATGGCCCAGTGGCTTCTTGTTATTTCAGTTATGTGGTCACTATACAAAGGCCGGGTAACTCCTTGTTATTTCAGTTGTGTGGTTACTGTATGATGGCCCGATTGCTCATTGTTTTTTCAGTTGTGTGATCACTGTACGATTGCCCGGTGGCTCCTTGTTATTTCAGTTGTGTGGTCACTGTACGATGGCCTGGTGGCTCCTTGTTAGTTCAGTTGCGTGGTCACTATACGATGGCCCGGTGGCTCCTTGTTATTTCAGTTACTGGGAATATAGCGTAGTGTGTGGCCAGTTTAACTCAACACAGAGAAACATTTTTCACCCTCTGCAGGCTCGTTTCCTTAGGCCTAATGCACCTGATATTCACATTACAAAGCTAGATGCGATCACGCCATTCGTTTAATTATCAAATATATAAAAATAACATCTGTTCTAAAAACAAACCGCTAAGCTGGACGAGATCCAGGGAACAAGTAATGAAATCTATTCTATCCAGATGCCAATGACAGGACAAATGCTACTAATTGGGATATAGTCAGACAGGAAAAAATGAACATTGTGTTCAGAATAATACAAACAAGGAAGCTGTACTCTATCAGAATATTAAATGCTAAAAATACCCATTCTCTAGTGCTTTGTTTTGTGTTCTGTGATTCCGCATAGCATTTTATTGTAATAGTGCGAGCAGCCAATTTATTTTCATGGCGAGACGTCTTGATGGTTCCATGGGGAGATAAAAGGACTTTGATTGTTTATATTTGTTGAAATGTACGGTTGCATAAGGGCTGATATAAAATGGTGGAGGAAAAAGCCTTTCAGGATTAATTGGTGTTTTCTCTTCCATCACAGGAAAAAGATGTGACCCCCGATCACATGCTGTTGAAGAAGGTCAGAGAGGCTTCCGTCCAAATTGAAACTCTGTCTCCATTGAAGACACAGAGCAGCAGTTCCACTTCAAGCTCTCCTTACACTGATTTCTTCCTGGCTCTCGCCATTTGCAATACAGTGGTGGTCTCCACAGCAACCGAGCCCAGGGAAAGGGTAAGCCCAGCGAATGTTTACTTTACTGTGCTTCAGTTCTCTTAGCATGAACACTTCAGTATAACCAACAGACTGACCCAATGTAACCAGAATGTTGTTTGTTGTTTTTCATCTTTCTATAAAAAAAAAAAGAGTATGTGAAATCAAATTGTAAACAAATACAGCATTATAATATAACATTTTATAGGTCTGTGGGTTTCAATGTCCTATTTTTTCATCCTAACCTTTTTGTTGTAAATCCTAACTAAGGAATAAAGAAAGATGGTTTTACTGACCCATAGAAGCATAGAAACATAGAAAGTGATGGCAGATAAGAGCCATGTGGCCCATCCCGACTGCCCTAGACCCTATTTACCCTCAATTTAGTTTGATTTAGGATATCCTTATATTTATCCCAAGCATGTTTAAACTGTTCTACTGTGTTAGCCTCAACCACCTCAGATGGGAGAATATTCGACTTATCTATCACCCTTTCAGTGAAGTCATTTTTCTGCACATTTCCTCTGAATCTTCCACACTCCAGTTTATATTCATTCCTCTCCCTTCTCTGCTCCAAGCTACATGTTTACGCATGAAAACTAAAATATGGTTGCCTTATAGCACCTCCAGTGGGTATGTCCACGGCTACGAGACCCCTGTGTGTATGTGTGTGACCAAATGCATTCGTTATACTGGGGTACCAGACCCTCCAACATAACCCATTCCAATAGGTACAAAATACTCTGTACCTGAGCTTCCAATGTTCAAACTCACCTGTTGAAATGACCTAACACTTATGTATATAGCGCCACAAATTGTCTTCAGCGCTATACAGAGAGTGAATGTGTGTCTGGCACACAAAATTCTGTTTTCTCTAGCAAGGAAACAGGCCATTTGGACCCTCTGGTTGCAATCTGCTTATTTTCTTGGGTTTGTCTGTTGCCCCGATGAGAAAAACAGTCAACTTTTCTAAGGTTTTTCAGTATAATTGATGGAATCTCATCCATACTTATATAACACCTACATGCTTTATTGCACTGGACTTGCATGAAGATCATACTTTATTTGACATCTGTGTTGTTTTCGGTCCTGTTTTTTCCTTGTGTGTTTTATTTTCATTGTGTAATCATAGGGTTATCCATGTTACATAGACAGTGAGTGAAGTGTCAGACAGGCACAGGCGCCACCAAATTCTCATTGTTAAATGTAGACAAATAAACACTAAACAGTGATGAGGACATATATTTTTTATGTCATGTTTTTGACACCTGTTCTTTTTAGATGAGTGGAGTAATAAACCGTTTAACATGTTCTTTCAGCTAAAATAAAACCCAGCTATTTTCTATTTTATTTTTCTCTCTGTTCTTAGGTCACAATTGCTCCGTTGCTGAAACCATCAGCCTCGTCCTTGGACAAGTTTCAGCATTTGTTCCAAAAGCTAAAATTATTAAGGCTCAGCCAATCCTCTTCCTGCACTCCATCTAGCTCTGACCCTGCAACTCCTTCCAGTTCAAAGAAAAACAAAGTTAGTCCAGATAACACGTCCCGTAGTAGCTTGGGGGAAACTGAAAATCAAAGCAGTGGAAGAGAAGGTTCTTCAGGCAGCAAAAGCAGCAACGACAACTGTCTTGAAGAAATGTTTAGTGCTGTTGCTCCATTCAATATAGAAGATGAGTTCTGTTATGAAGCAGAAAGCCCTGATGAGGCTGCATTGGTTCATGCTGCAAGGGCGTACAGCTTTACCCTTATGTCCCGCACACCTGAGCAGGTGACAATACGGCTTCCACAAGGTACTCTGCTCACCTTTGAGCTCCTGTACACCTTAGGCTTTGACTCTGTAAGAAAAAGGATGTCTGTGGTCGTTCGTCATCCAATCACAAGAGAGATAATCGTGTACACCAAAGGTGCAGATTCTGTAATCATGGACTTATTAGATGATCCAGCCAAAGGTAAAAATTACAAAATATTTTTTGTCTCTACAATATAGTGAATGATTATTTTCTGTCTACCACCCACGAAGAGACCAATATAGCTCTGATGACTTAGTTTGGCTATATTTGAAATTCCTACTAGCATAATTATGAGTCAGTTTGGTGAATATTTGAGATTTTAAACCAGCGTTTATCTTTTAATGGGTTTAAAATTCCATTATTCTTGCCATACAAACATTCTCATCTATAACCATGTATGTAAGACAACATGACTTCAGTAATGAAAAATACACTTTGGTCTCTTGTAAATCAGCTGCAGTGTCATCTTTTTTTTTACAGTTTTTATACAGTCTGCACAATAAGTACTTAAAGTATTCATTCACTGACAATTTAGCAATGAATAAATACTGATGCTGCCATTTTTAATTGAGAAATAATTTTCTGGCAGTGCTAGACACACCCATGGGTGGAGCTATTTACAGAACACACCCCTTTAGTGGTACAGGACCGAACCTTTATGGTTCAGTGCATTGATAGTGCTATGACACTCACCCTGAAATATTGCAGCAATGCTATTATTAATGGTGAATTTTCAAATACATATTTTTCAGCCTCTGGCTCCCTATGTGATATAGAGCTATAGTTAGCTAAGCGTTTAGTTATAGGCGTAAGCTCTGAGAATTTTTTCCGAATGTCCGCATAATGCACAGACTATTTAATTTCATAATATGATTAGCCATCAAAATCAGGTATATGCATTAAATACAGCACATCATTTGGCCTTCTGGCACAACCTGCACAGCAGGAGCTTAGCCCATAGGTAATATAACAGACAAGGGCTATCATTGCTGTTTTCTCCTATATAAGGAGTATATAAGAGGATACATTAATTCTTTTATCTAAATGTAGAGAGACACAGGGTTCTTATTGACTTTAACCATTATTTTCCCCTACTTTATAATGCTGAAATCTATCAGTCCATGTTAGTGCCAAAGGCACTGCTTGACAATATATTGTGACATTTATCCGTGTAGACCAAGTAATCTCACAGTGCACCACCCTGATTTAATGTGTTACAGCTAATATAAGTGAGGAGAAGAAGTTGCGGAAAATTCAGGCAAGAACTCAGAGGCATCTTGACTGGTATGCCAGAGATGGGCTACGAACATTGTGCATAGCAAAAAAGGTAAAATACCACCTTTATTTTTCAACCTCCATCTATAATTTGAATGTTTTGGAAACAATACAAGCTATTTATAAATTACCTGTATGATATAAATGATTTTGTTGTTGCTAAATCATATACAGTGGGTGGACAATGAATTAGGATTTTTATTTAGGTTTGGGCATCATGATGATAGAATCAAAGCGTTAGCTAAGACACACATTGTACTAGATCCAGACTTAAGTAAGTGCTTGAAATTAGTTACTCCTGGGCTAAACCATGTTGATTGCAGGGGAGTCATATTTCATCTGTTGCAAACAGTATTAGAGTTGAGAGGTGATGTTTCCTATCCCAAGTCTAAATAACAGTGTGATAGTAAAGCTGGTCAGTATCTGTGTGCAGTAAGCAATTCAAAGATATATCCCTGCATGCAAAGAATACAATTAACTTGACTCCCCCTGCAATCAACATGGTTTAGCCCAGGAGTAACTCATTTCAATCACTTACTTAAGTCTGGATCCAGCCCGTTGAGAGCATGCCGTGCTAAGGAAAAGCCATTATCAAGCCCAGGGTGGCCCAACCAAGTACTAGCAGAGCTATATGCTAACCTAATGCTTGCAAAAGCTGCTAAATAAAAAATTAAGATTATATTTTAAAAAATTGCCATTATTTTATCAAACTTTAACAAGCAGCTAAAAAATTCATTGTCCAACCACTGCACTAAATGCTTAATGTTGTATAGGTTAAAAGCACACAGTATGAAAGTTTATTGTATTACTGTGAAATAACTGTCTTTTTTCCACATGACTTCTCCATGTTCACTGAAACGCTATATATCTACATAGGTCCTAAGCGAGGAAGATTTCGAGCGTTGGTCAAATTTCCGTGAGGAAGCGGAAGCAGCAATTGATAATAGGGAAGAGTTGCTCATGCAAACTGCTCAACACTTGGAAACTAATCTCACTCTACTTGGTAAGTTAAAAATATGTACTATTTTTGAGCCTTTAATTTGTAGACTGGATGTGGACAGAGGAAGAATACAGCTTGTGCCCACGAGACCCTCTGGGCTTTATGATTTGAGAGTGTGGCAGTTTTTATCCAATGCACATGTACTGTGCCTTACCAAAAAACTAATTAGGGCTATTCACAGCACCGAGGATTTTTGCAGTACACATGCCCAGAATACTAACACATGCACGTGTCCAGTATGATGAGGCAATCTATATGTGTGCCACCTTATGCTCAAAGGCCAGTTTGTGGCGATGTGCGATGTTAAGATGATAAATGCTTCACTTATTAACGTATTTACTGGCGCAAGTACATAAGTACCCCTTAGGAATGTGGGAACTTTTACAAAAATCATGCATAAGTAATAGCATATCCTATGTGTGTGTACTTTTAACAGCAAATACATACAACTTTACATTAGGCTGATTAGTGTTGAAGACTCATGAAGCCACGTATCCTCCTCACTTAGTAAAAATAGCATCCTAGTTATAATGGAGTCATAAGTAGTATCCTAGTTTTAATGGAGTCATAAGTAGTATCCTAGTTTTAATGGAGTCATAAGTATAACTCATTCTATAGCTATACTGCTGTTTCAAAGCAAAAGAATCATACTGAAGATTGTGTTGTGAGGTAACATCACAAATATCAATACACTTATGGTTAGAGGTTATTGAAAAGTGAACCTTCCCTTGTGTGGAGATTTAAATATTTAACCTAAAAAAAATTCTTGGTATGCATTTATGGGAAATTACAAATGTCTGCAAAATTATTTATAGAAGATGAAAGTGAAATGATGAGCTCTATACCTGTATAGGGAACATAAAACTCATTCAATCTCATTGTGCCTCTCCCTATGGAGTTATTTTCTGTTGAAGCTCAGAATCTTAGACCTGGCAAAATGAGCTTCCTCATAATCCTGCCACCAACACTTTATGTATGTATATATATATATGTGTATGTATGTATATATATGTGTATGTATGTATATATATGTGTATGTATGTATATATATGTGTGTGTATGTATATATATATATGTGTATGTATATATATATATGTGTATGTATATATACATGTGTATGTATATATACATGTGTATGTATATATATGTGTATGTATATATATGTGTATAAAATTTGTTTTGTTTTTTTCTTTGCATGCAGGCATCATAGGGCAACTGTCATTCCTTTCACCAGTTAATGTGATTCTACAGGGGTCGATTGTGTGTACTGTTGCACTGTATGCAAGTTACTATTTGATCTCATTACCATTAGTAGATGCATGGACTGCTTCACATGGCAGAGTCTGATTCATAAATGTATGGAAGAGCTTTCCTTTTATATCCCTTAAGAAAGTTCAGAAAGTAACATTTAACAAACTGTAGAGGGTTTTTATGGGATCACCGTCATTGCATATGTTGCTTAAAGAGAAACAAATTAAACTCTCTGGTCATCCTGAACACACAGATTGTAAGTCCTGGTTTACATATGTCACTAGGTAATGCCCAGGACAATTCTCCATCTGTGTATAACTGGAGGATGTAAAGAGCTTAATGGTTCCTCTATCAAAAAAAAAAAAGCAGTGAACAGTGATGTCTACATGCACTTAATCGATTTGTACCAGTTGTTACTTTATGGCAACACTATTCCAGAACCTCCAACATGACCCATTCCATTAGGTACAAAATACTCTGTTCTTGATCTTCCAACTGTTAGCTACTATGGTAACCACCTTTGTTAAAGAAAAAGAATGGTTTTTCAAACATCAGTTTGTTAATTAAAACCAGGTGAGTGACAGTTGAAAGTTTAGGAGTAGAGTATATTGTACCTAATGGAAGGGGTAATGTTGGAGGTTATGCTATCCTCACAATATAATGTTCTTCAGGATCAATAGCACAATATGAACGTTTTGTGCCTGCCTAACAGTCCTCATTTAGTTAGGAAAGTCCTGATTTAATGGGTCATTCTGCCAGTCAGGATCTCTGTCCTGATTATTATAATTATGTATCCTGCACCTCAGACATGGCAGTGCCGGGGATCTTTTTATGCATTATGTTTGAAGGTGTTTTCTTCTGAATAAGCCTTAATCAGACACCTTTTATTTTGCATGATTGTATCTTGATTGAATCCATGACGATGTCTGAAGTTATAGTTGAGGTCTTTTTACATACGGGAAATAAGCCATTTTTGGTAACAGGAATCACATTCTGTTACGAAATATAGCAGAATTAGAAATGGCAAATAGTTAGCACTACGTATAATAACTACAGTATATCATTGCTGCTTACAAGGTGCAACAGGCATAGAGGATCGTCTACAGGATGGAGTGCCAGACACCATTGCTGCCTTAAGAGAAGCTGGAATAAACATCTGGGTGCTCACTGGTGATAAACAGGAAACTGCCATTAACATTGCTTACTCATGCCAACTGCTGGACCAGAGCGATATGGTTTTTACAATCAATACTGAGAGCAAGGTGTGTTGAATTCATCTCATGCTTTACTATATTAATGCTGTTCTGTTTTTTAAGGTGATAAATAACTACATTGTTTGTACAGTGCCTATCTGGTATTTCTGCAATGCGATTTAATAGCTAGCAGCATGAAAATGTTTTGGTACATGATATAGTCATTGGAGGGAGAGATGCCATTACTGGGGTGCGCACTATTACTCCATAATGCTCCGTCTACAACCACTACCCCGTCTGCTCTAAAGGACTGCGTGCAAAAGCTCTAGCTGAATTGTCACTACCGGTATTACCAGCCCTGTCTTCACATTTTGCTATGGGCCATTATTTCCTTTCTGTAACATACTAATAAAAGGAGAGGCTATACGAGATATTTTTGCTGTAATAATAAATGACAGGAGTCTCTGAGCAGTAAAGATTAGTTCTTGTAAAACTTGTTTTGTCCATACCTTGACTTTATTTAGAAATACAGAAGGTTTGCATCATCAGACGTCAAATGTTGCATACTTATGATGCTTGTGGTAATTGCGTTGTCAGGGAAGGTCACAGTGGAAAATGTGCAGGTGATTCTTCTTAACCAGAGGCCATGCTGGGTTTACTGCAGGTATTCTAGATTTTCTCTGTAGGGGAGCACATAGAACATTCGGGGGTGCATATAAAATGTTGAGGGAAAGACTAGTAGTCTATGGAGTGCACATAAGCCAGCATGGTATTTACTTATCCATTATAGCCAATTGAATAAATCAACATTGCAAACCTATGACATTGTATGGGGAACAGAGAGGGGCCTATACTTGCCTAACTTCCATGTAAGACGTTAACATAAATGTAACCTTCTGCTGTGCTCTTCACTTAAAATATGGACGGTGCAGAAGTCTGGATGAGGTAAATGAGGGCTGAAGCGCGTCCTTACTGTATTATTTAAATACCACCCATCTTGCGCCTGCACTGTACGCTGTCAGAAACACTTCTATCACGGAAGTCTGGATCAGAAGAATCCATATCTGTAACTGAGGTGCGTTGTGTGCGCGCATGATCCAAATCATTTTACATAAGTCTGGATCCAGTACTGGATTCACAGATCCGTATTTACGCACACACGTAACAAGGCAACACCCATGACACTCTTAACTCTCCTTGTGTACGTACGTGCGTATTTATCTAACCGTGCCCTCAACTTTCCATTTAAATGCTTCCCCCAGTCCACTTTTACCTAACTTCTACCATACAGATAAAGACCACGTCCTTCCGTACGTATGTCCCTAAGTGCGATTCACAAGTCTGTGTTACTACGTCATTTGCGTGGAAAAAGTTACTACGCATATGCAGTTAATCTATTCCTAAAAATAACGGATCTGTGAATACGGTCCCCAGTCCTTAGTCCTCGCTCCATTTCTTTTATTGCCTTCCAGACTTAGGCAGCCCTTCATCATGCTTAAGAATAGTACGTGTACATACTATGGCCGCTGTTCTCCATTTTTAATGTGTTTTTATGCAAACGTTTTATTAATACTGTGTAGAATAAGGCAGCTTGGTGGGAGCAGAGGGTATGTGACACTAACATTTTGCAATGCTAGTTATACTGCGCGTGTGTGGAATGTAGAAATTAGTTAGATAAGTAGTACCAATTAACGTGCCTGAAACATGATTATAACAGATAGTTGCCAACTCTCCCTGAATATCAGGGAGATTCCCTGAAGATTGGGTGATCTCCCTGAAGTGTTTGGTAATCTCCCTGATTCTAATTTCTTCCATGTAGGTCTATGGAGATGACCAATTTCATGGAGGTCAAGATGTAATGAAAGAATCTTGTTAATCAGCTGAAGCGTCACTTTTAGCTTTTCTATACAGATAGTAATGAAAGTATTCACTGACAATTTAATAATCAATAAATACCGACATTTTTATTGTAAAATAGTTTTCCTGGCAAAAATAGTTTACCTGGCAGTGCTAGATCTATGGGTGGAGCTATTCACAGGACACACCTCTTTGGTGCTACAGGACACACCCCTTTGGTGCAGCACCTTAATAGTGCTCTTACAATCTCCCTGATGTTCATTTGCAAAAGTAGGCAACCATGTTATAACCTAATAATGTAGGGAGTTCCGGCTCTGTTGTTGTCGGGGTACAAAGGACTTGGCACAAAGTCAGCTCCAGGGCTTCGAACGGGACTGACCTGACTGACTGCAGAAGTGCCCACCTTTTCCAGCTCGACGACAATCGAGATAGGGGCTCCTGAGAGCCCGTTGATCATTATTAAGAAATAACTACCAGCTGAAGCTAGGTACTTTGCTTAATTCTTTATCAAATACTATAGTTGATTAAGAATTGTGTTGTGTTATCTCCTTTAACTCCTTGTATTTAAAGATCCATCAAGTTCCACCTGGAACAGAACCTAATATTCCGAATATATCTCTCTCCTTTACAGATGAATCTGAAGTAGTAAACAAACCTGTTTGGGGTAATTACTGTCACTAGAATGCTAAGAATCTGTTTAAGTAACTGCCCTGTGCATTCCTTGTTACTTTATGCAGCATATTATCCATTATACTTTACATACATATCTTTTAATGCAAGTAGGCAAATCTAGATGTCTGAAATATTTACTCCCTCTTTCCCAGTGTTCCTGCAGTAATTCTGTTACTCCTTATGGTTTGTGGAAACTTCTATTGCTTGAGGACTGTAACATTAGACATAGGACTGTCTGCCCACCCCCACCACATATAACGATCACATATAAATCACATATAATATCGGGGATCATCAGGCACCCACAGAACTGGCTCTTTTAATAGATTTTATGAAAATAGCAATAAATGTCACAACTGATCTGGATCTGAAATGTATTGGTGCTTGTTGCATCAGTAGCAAGACTTTTTTCTGTACTCTCCTCCTGATCGTAGATCCAAGAGGCACCTTCTTGTAGAATGGCAGTAATATATCTTTGATAAACATTAATGTTAGGTGACACCTTTTTAAAGAGTAACTAATATGGGGAAAAGCTGTTGAAATCTTAGTGTATTCTTCTGTTTGTACATTAGGCATCTTGTTATAATCTTGATCATTTAGACGCAGCATAAAGTAAAGTTAGCAGTAAACATCAATCCTAAGCAAGGAGGGGGGAAGCATCTTTAATAAAGTAGGGATTTGTTTTAAAATAAAAAAAACCTGACCAATTATCAGAACAAAAGCCCACGAGTTATAAAGACCTGTAATAGAGTCGAAATAGCCAAGGTCACGGCGGATTCATTTCAGATCCTGCATTCATTTTTGTTGACTGATTTTAGCTTAATAAAGTTTCTTCTGTTCTAAATAGTGATGTCGGGAACGGTGGTAAAATATGCTTCCTCTTCCTTTTACAGTGTCAGTAGATTTATGAATATGTAAATAAGTTTAGCATGCTGTGGCTCTTAACCGGATACCTTAAACAAATAGGAAGATATGGAGAGTGCTAGGCAAATTCAAGTGTGCAGCAACTTGTAAGATGGTACAATATTAGTTGCATCATGTTGTAGATTTATATTTTACATTGTAATGTACAAAAGTTAATTTAAAGGCATAAAAATAGCTTCTTTTTTTTACGATCAATGGGCTAGATCCGGACTTAAGTGCAGTTTAAGTATGATCGTGTAGCGTATTTACGCGATCTTCATTACAATGCACTCCCCTCAGTCCCCACTCTGGCCCCATGTTTGGAAGTTAAATATATGTGATAAACAATAATCTTGGTTTCATGATTCCTTCTATATAAATCATAGTTGTTTGCTGCAACATATGCTGTCACCAGGTAAACTTCAACAAACGTGACAGCAAATCAATATTTGTGATCTATATTTACAACAAAGACTTAGTATTGCTGAACTGCAATGTGTAGCCGGCATGGTAGTTTGTTATAAATAACTATTGGTAACAGAGTCCTTATATTGTGTCTCATAGGAAACCTGTGAGTCCCTCCTGGATTGCACTTTGGAGGAAGTAAGAAAGTTCTATCCTGAGAAGAAGAAAAAACGTCTCTTCAGAAGGCAGCAGACGGAAACTGCTCCTGAAACAGAGATGGAGCGTCCTAAAGTTGGACTGGTGATTGATGGCAGAACTTTAAGTGTTGTCTTCCAAGGTGGTTTGGAGGCCAAATTTTTGGAGCTGACCCAATATTGTCGATCAGTGTTGTGCTGTCGTGCCACACCTCTGCAAAAGAGTTTGGTTGTCAATCTAGTACGGGATAAACTAAAAGTCATGACGCTTTCTATAGGTAATTTCTAACCTACTTCCATTCAGTAAAAGTAGACACATTCCTTTGAACGATACCCAATTATTATTTTTTTAAAGCATTATGCTATGTGGTCAAGTGTGTAAACCCTAATACAAAATATAAGTCATGTATTGCTATAGTAGATCTGGACTTAATGTTATAGGGCCATTCTTTTGTCACCTTGTCTTCAGTTACATGTACAATTTCAGGACGTTTACACATCTGACATCCTTCCATATTGTGCTAGACATATGTAGAAAGAACCATTATATGTCTCCCTAGAAATGAATGCCTTAATAATAAACAAGGATCCAGTGTGGGATTTCCACCATGCAAATGGCTTAGGAAGGATTACAGTGATAGACATTAAAGAAGATCTCTAAGCAGCTGTTAAGGCAGTGGTTAGATGAATATGAATGTTTCTGCATATAGAGAAATCAAAAAGATCTGTGTCTTAACCTGTTAAAAATATAATGGCTAGAGTAGATCTGGACAAGCCATGCTCTCCAGGTGAAACAGCATATCCCAGCATGCTTTGCCAGGTATCTAGCTCCATTTTCAGTTTATCTGATTATGAAAACACCATTCCACACCTCTGTGCCTCAAAGAATGTGACTTTTTCTGCAGCTCTTTAAACCAAATAAAAACAAACAAAGAAAACCTTCACAAACATCTGTTATAAACACAGTGCCCATGTCCCTCATATGAGAAGATCTTTACAGTAAATGCTGCATGAGCCTAAACAGAGCATAATATGGGAATAAAATGTGAAAAGCCACTTGTACTAACTCCACATCTAATCCTTATCCTTTCTAAGGTGATGGCGCTAATGATGTCAGCATGATTCAGGCTGCAGACATTGGGATTGGAATTTCGGGGGAAGAAGGCATGCAGGTATGCTTTATAAATGATATCTCCAATGAATCGCTCTTCAGCTTATTTTGCTCATTGGAATGTAAAAAATGCTTCAACTGACAAGCATATATACCAAGTGCAGTTTTTCTGCACATAGGCTGCAAAATGAAGAACTGTTTTATGGATTATATTACCTGCAACTTAACAGAAAAACACAATACCATTTTATTTTCTCTTGCTAGCAATTTGAAATGATTATTTTGTTAATTTATTGGCAATATAAGATTTGCCTCTTGCTGGTCTTTTTATGTCTTCCTTTCGGGAGCCGACTTGGGCCATATGCTAAATGACATGATCCACATTAAGGCCGATCCCTACTGCATAATGCAATGATTAACAAGCGTGAGGCTTGAAGACACAATCTGCAGTAATATAGCATACAGTAGGTAAAATGCAGGAGCAGTTTCCATTCTTCCTGGGTTCTAGGAACTCTGTTGGAATTTCAGAAGTGTTTCAAACATTCCAGAAGAGTTGGCAAGTATGCCATGAGTCATATTTTCTATCATATTTTTATTAATAAGTGCAGGAGAAAAATAAAACAAAAAAGGGACAGACGTGTTGCTAATTATTCATATTTATGGACAGACCACCATTTCATGAAGTAAAATTCCAGCAATTCCTTGTGGGATTAAAGAATTGGCTGCAACTAGTGATTGGTTTACAAGTGGAAAATTTTGATTTGCTCTGGCATCTAAATGCTTTCCATAGGCACACAGACAATAATTTAATACCATCACCAGTGCTAATAGTAAATAAGTAGCAAAGCTAGTAATATAAAGCTGACTGAAAAACAGAAGGGTGATGGTAAAAGTTTCAGCTATGTTATTGCTATCTTCTAATGGACCTGATTTATGCATGTTACCTGCAACTTTATTTTCAGGATTACTTTATAATTCTTTTTGCTGAGAGGGTTTTATGTAATCATGGAGAATTATTGTTGTTGTTACTATTATTATTATTATTGGCAAAACAAATTTTTATTAAATGTAGAGAAGATAATTAAGCTATGTGTGCTGTATTTCTAGGCAAAAATACTGTAATATTCAGACACTTGCATCTTTTTCCAGCCGCTAAAATAAATCTATTTCATCTTGATTGCAGGCAGTAATGTCCAGTGATTTTGCCATATCCCGCTTCAAGCACCTTAAGAAGCTTTTACTTGTCCATGGTCATTGGTGCTACACTCGACTTGCAAAAATGGTTATATATTTCTTCTACAAAAATGTGGTATGTTTACTGAGAAAAATACCTGCAATAAAGGATTATTTTTCCTGTGAAATGTGTAACTTTATTATGGCATCAGAAAAGATTCCGTTGCTGCATAGATAATATGCGTTGGAAAGCAATACCTATAGAATGACAGAATATATTTTCCTTATATGAGACGCATCTATAAAATCCATTCCATAACAATATTATGCAGCAGTCTCCAGGAACAAGATAAATGTTTTTATTCTTCAAAGCTGCTTTGAGTAATCTATGTATAGTCACTAATTGATTATAGCATCCATCAAATTAAATTACTGCTAACAGTTGCACACACAACACATTATTTATGATGCATATAGGCAACACCCTCTAATGTAACAATAATGTGTGAAAATGTTATATTAGCTCACTGTTGTCCTGGCAACTGTTCTTTCCTAAAATTATTCTTTTTAGATTGTTTATGTTTTGCTTTTCTTTCCCTGACGCGGTCAAAATTAAGCACTTTCTTGTTTTAAAGTTTAATAATGCAAATAATGCGATTACTGCAAATGAGCTTAATTTAAATAAATGATCTGCACAGATAGAACTTAACGCCCTTGAATTTAAAAGGATAATAGCCCCCAAAAAGTATTTTAGCTGTAAATAATTTTTAACGAGGGACAGTGATAGGAAATGTTTAACTGTTTGTATCATTCTGGTATTCTATAGTTCAGTGGAAAAAGATCTCATTAATCCCACAATGCTTGCCATCAACATAAAAGCTCCATTATCTTACCCATTAACTTGAGATTAATTTAATCATGTTTATAAATGAATATTAATCATTCTTCTGGGAAAATGGATATGAAGACGAAGATCACTTTTCTAATTTAATTCATTTCAAAAACAGTTTGTTCAGAAGCCAGGCCTATTATTTAAACTTGTTGTTGTATAAGACAATATGTTATGCTTTCAGTGCAGTCAGATACATCTTACTTGTCCTGGGGGATGTAAGATTCAGAAGTGACACAACTATGCTAGAGGGCCATACAAATGCTACAATGAGTAAACTTAGTGAACTGCCTGTTCCTACTATTACGCATGACGTTGTTTCTAAAAAATCATTTACTTCCCAAATTGATGGGGTCTGTTTGGAAAAAAAAAGGTTTTGGAAAGTCAGTAGGATTGCTCCTACAATACCTAGCAATACATATCATGTAAACACCTCCAACCAGTCCTGACATTGGGTTTAGTCATCAAGGTGTTGAGGGAGTGCCATACCATGGATAGTGTCTCTGCACGTGACTGCCAGCCACATAACCCCACTCCACTGTAAACATGAGCAGCACTAGAGTGCTAGCAAGTAGGTATTGTCACCTAGACTCTGCCTCGGTTAAGACAGATCTCTCCTGATCAGGACAGAGCAATAGATCCCTAAATCTGGGACATTTCTTTATAAACTGTGTACATTTGTTTTTGTTTTTTTACCTATGCATATTCCTGGCCACTCTGTATCCCTGTAATCAGCATCACCTCTATTTCACAGTGTCTTTGTTTGCATTGTTAGAGTTTAACCTCATTTTTGCAAGCACTATCGTTCACATATCGTGTGTTTTCCTTGCCAGGCTTACGTCAACCTCCTGTTCTGGTTCCAGTTCTTCTGCGGCTTCACAGGCACTACTATGATTGACTATTGGCATCTGATCTTTTTTAACCTCTTCTTCACATCCATTCCTCCCCTTGTTTTTGGGGTCATGGACAAAGATGTTTCAGCTGAGACACTTATGAGCTTACCAGATCTATACAAAAGTGGCCAGCGATCAGAGGTACTGTATACCAATACCATTCATGATCATTTATATGCCACGTTTTCACGGATTTTAACATAATTTGTCAAAGGAAATATTTTCATATGAATCTGCTAACCTGGGTCCAGACTCAGTTACGTAGTTTTAGTCTTGTGTACCTTGTTTTAAAAATTGAGTATCTCAAATCTTAAAACAACGCACATAAGACGAAAACTACATAACTGTGACTCCGGACCCTAAAAAAACGATTAATATTAATAAGCAGGAAAATTGCTTATATTCTGTATTTTATAAACTGTGTTCCTATATGTTCTGTAAGGACATAAACTTGAAAAAATGTAGCCCTTAAGAAGTTAATTGACCTTTGTTTATTGAAATTCATTGTAAATAGTGGAAGTAGCAGGCAAATAGATCCCAGACAGAACTCTAATGCTGCGTTTTGCATCACGTTTATAGATATGTTGTTATAAGGGTGAGAGATTATGACACGTTTGATTATTATCCTTATGACTCCATTAAAGGATTTAGCACGTGTGATGTTTTAAAATATAATAGGGTGGAGTGTTACTGAATTAAATATAGTTAGTAATTAGTAACTAATTACCCCTGTCTTTCCTATGTTAAAGTGAAATGTTTCTTTTATAATTAAAACGGTGTCCTTTTTTTTTTATAGTCATACAAGATGTCTACGTTTTGGATGGCAATATTAGATGCCTTTTACCAGAGTCTTGTCTGCTTTTTTGTTCCATATTTTGTAAGTACGCTTTTCAGCATCGTTTTCCATCATTTGAAAAGCTGTTTCTGTAGAAAAATATTCATTATACGAAAAATGGGCAATGGACTAAATTTTTGGTTGATGTATTCAATGTCAGCAAAGCAAATACTATAAACTGAAAATGTGGAATAATTAAGGTATAAGTTGCATCTCTTAGCAAATTATATCTAACAGATCTAACAACAATAGGAGACTTACAAACCAGACATAAATCTCCTATTGTCATTCGATCTGGATCCGGGCCTCTGTGTGCAAGTGCCCAAGAGGTGTATTTGCAATGAGTCAACTTCATCTGTCTGTTTATTGTGCAGTTTTTACACTGCTCAACAGAGGGTGGTTGGAGGATCATATGGCAATCTTAGATTCATTTAATGAGAAACACACAGCAGCAGGATATTAAGAACAATGCAAGATGTAACACAGATAGAAAGTAATACTTTGATCATGGGATTCATTGATTCTTATAGGAGCCTTATAAGCCTCATGCATTCTGTGTCCTACCTCTTCCATGACAAAAAGTACAGGCATATTAAAAACCTCCTTCTGTGTATTTGTATATATAACTGGTGTTTTGAGTATTTGTGTTTCTTTCAAATGGAATGAAACTGTTGAATAATTTGTTTCTCTTTTTTCTCCTTAAAGACCTACTACAAATCTGGGATAGGCCTTTTGTCATTCGGCACTCCCATTAACACCGTGGCCCTCTTTACTATTTTGTTTCATCTTGCCATTGAGATAAAGACTTGGGTGAGTTATTTCCTTCTTTTGTGATCTAATAAACAATAAGAGAAAGATGGTTTAGTTTCAAACTCTAGAAACAAAGAAAATGTTCCAGCAACACTGCCATTAAGTGGTAACTAGCTATATTATCTGTGAATTACGCTTACACTCTCCGGTACGAGAGTCTAATTGCCGAAAATGGGACTTCTGAAAGTTTCTTTTCGAAAGTCCCATTTTCGAATACTTACCGCTTTCTACTTCTTTTATTGAATGGGTGAGTATGCCATACGGCATACTTTACCCATTCCATTTCACGATTACCGTTATCCTTCCGCCGTCTGCGATATCCCTCCGCCGCACCTCCGTCACTGCTAACGCTGGACCAGGAACAGGTGAGTAAACTATCTGTGCGGGTTAGGGTCAGGCTGCAGGGGAGGGAGGGTTAGGGTCAGGCTGCGACAGATGGAGGATTAGGGTCAGGCTGCCAGGAAGGGAGGGTTAGGGTAGTGAGAGGGGAGGGTTAGGGTTAGAATTAGGGAAGGGACTATTTTACTTATCATTTAGCTGAACAGAGCTTTCGCAGCTCTGTGTATATATTACTATGACTCATCGAGGCATAGCAATCGAAATCCCAGCCAGTTCGCAACTGTCTGGGAGAAGTCTGATTTTTCCCAAATCAGACTTTCTAAGCGGGACCCACACCCTGTGAATTAAAATGAAGGAATATTAGTTACATATATTGACAAATATATGATAAGCCACCAGCCGCTTTTAATGTTTCTGCTGTGGCGGCCCCAACTCTAAACAGTGAGAGTCCCCATGTTGGGTTTTACTTTGTATAATTTCTTTTTTGCAACAAGACTAAGTAAAACCCGTTTATCGCTGCATTCCACAGAACTAATGTTACTGGTTTTGAAAACTATGTAGAAGGCTCTGCTGCACTATATGTAACTTTCCACTGATAGGGCCATAAAATAAAATATACATGTTGTCATATTGTAACTAGTTTATAATACACGTCTCAATAAAGGCCACTGATTTTATGTGTGGTAAGACATACACTAAAGAATATTTTGCTGAAATTAATGAACTGGTTATTAATTTGTTAATTTTACAACCTCTAGCTTGTCAGTAGTTTAAGGTCACCTTACATTGCCATATCTGTAGTTTGAGTCCCAAAGTCACATTTAAAGTGTTACATACACTTTACAATGTTACCTGTTTTTTTGTAAATTGGAGAATATGTGCTGTTTTTTTATTTATTTATTTTTTTATTAATATTTTTAAACGCACGTGCTCAGAGACCAGGTCTGTGTAAGGTGAAAAGAGTATTGAGACCAATGGGACAGTGCTAGGTATTTTACATCATTAGAATAATTTCACCACTTGCTGCCAAACTAGAACTGAAACAACTACTGTACAATATAGACATTAAAGCTATAAAATGTTTCCTTAAATTTGTTTGTTCTGAGTTGACTTTTGAAACAAATTTGAATCTTTTTAATCAGCTATGCAACAACTAAGCATTGTGTAGGTGGAATTTTTAACACGTGTCGTTTTCTGAATCCCCAGTAGCCTAAAAAATGACTGAATATATCACCATTTGTAAAGGAATCAAGTAAACACGAAAAATGTTATGTGATTTTGTTTTTGTTTAGTTTTTTGACCTTTTGAAACCGGTTACTCATGACGTTTTTTATGTATTTGTTTACAGACAATCATCCATTGGATCACAATTATTGGAAGTATTGTTGCCTATTTTGGTGTTGCGTTGGCATACAGTGCCATCTGTCTTTCTTGTGAAGTGCCAAGCCCTTACTGGGTAATGGAAATGCAGATGGCAGACCCCCTTTACTATTTAATCTGCGTTTTAACAACAGTCATTGCTCTCCTACCAAGGTAAGATTGTTTGTTTTAGATTATCTCTGGTGTTGTCAAGTTACCGGTAACTACCTTGTATTTATACACTAAGAAAAGAAAATGACCGGTATTATGGAGACATGCAAAGGATCCTCTGAAATAAGTTTTTTTTTTTCTGAAATGTTATAATAATACAGGACAACAATTAATTTTTATCCTTGCGTGCCTAGATATCCGCGCCGAGATACTACACGTGCGTTGTAACTTTTTTACGCTATCTATATAGCGTTTCGTCACCTAGATTGCGTGCATGCGGTCTTTAGAGACCGCATGTATGCAATCGACGTAACGAAACGCCACGTAGCTAGCGTAAAGAAGTTACTATGCATGCGTAGTATCTCGGCGCGGATATCTAGGCACGTAAGTATAGAAATTAGTTGTTGCGAGTCCGGTCCACAGTGAGCATTCATCATAGGACACCATGTTGTCTAAGAGAAAGCTTTATTGCTCAGTATATATTAATAATGAAATTAACACATTATTGAATATCATGTTAATTTTGAGTTTATAATTAAATTATTTAGTATATAAGTGTTCTGCTATGTGACAAGACCTTGGCTTTGCTCAGTCTGTCACATTCCTCAGTGCTCCTGCCTCTATAAGGCATAAAGCACTCTGGCGTGTAGTATTAACAGCTAATTGAGAACCTCATAGTATTGGTGAATAAAGACTGGTGAATATGTATCTAGACCCTTCCTCTGAATAACCTTTCATCAGAGGTAGTAAAGGCTAACACAGTAGAGCAATTTAAACTTGCTTGCGATTAAACATAATTATGTCCTAAATCTTAAAACAACCAAGGGTCAGTTAAGGTCTAGGGGCTGGATCCAGACTTAAGAAGGAGCTTGAAATTAAGGAAACTTACTCTTGGGCCAAACCATGTTGATTGCAGGGGAGTCATATTTCATCTGCTGCAAACAGTATTAGAGTTGAGACATGGTGTTTCCTCGCTCAAGTCTAAATAACAGTGTAAAAGTAAAGCTGGTCAGTCTCTGTGTGCAGTAAGCAATTATTTCTGCATATAAAGAATACTATTAACTTGGCTCCCCCTGAAATCAACATGGTTTAGCCCGGGTGTAATTTTCCTCTCTTAATTTCAAGCTCTTAAGTCTGGATCCAGTCCAAAGACCTTAATGAGTTTAAAGAAATAAAACATGGGCATACGGGACAGGTCAAGAGGTTGTTTGTCTGCTGTGAAGTTCAATGTTTTTATGTTTCCAGAACAATCTTGTAACTAGATGCTTGCATTTCATGGACAGGTACTTTATCATTGCCCTGAGAGGAACATGTGGAGTAGCTCCTACTACTGAAGCTCATAAGTTGGATAAACTGAGTAAAGCGGAGAGAGAATTCAAAATAGCGGAATGGAGGGACAGGAATAAGCAAGCCACAATGGCTTCAAACCTCTGTGATTCCACTTTAAACAACTCGAATGGTTTACCCTCAACTCCAGAAAGAGTTCTCCACAATGTATGTTCCCCTATCCACGAGGATCGCAAACACAATTCATCTAGAGACGCGGATTCTTCAAGATCACCATTTCCGAAATCTGAGCCCAATGCTGTAGCTCCGTCCAGAGCTGTCAGGGATCTTCTAAGGGACAACACAGAGGACTTCACTAGAGCTAATCACCGCAGATCTATAAGTACAGTCACTGTTTAGTGATGGACATTATTGGGAAGTCGTTTCCCAATGTACATGTACATATAGGCTAGCTCCTGATTAACCCATATTGGGGTGAAAAACAGAGGTCATTATTGCCTCTTTAGATTCATCTGTGAAGTTTTTTTTTACAAAATGAAGACCAGTTTGATACATCTAAATGACTGATGCATAGACTTTTTAAATGAAGGAATGAAAAATCTTCTAGCTGCTGCTGTTTGTGGTGGTTCATGCGTGTTTTTATGTCCCAACCTTGGAGAGTTGCTGGTCGAAGAAATTATAATGACACAGGTTTATCACCATCTGATTTCTAATAATTCATGGTTTCTTTCTATATAATCCTCTGGTCTTTTTTAAAAATGCTCCTGGAGCGCCTTTGTGTCCCTGATAGAGTACCACCAAGTGAAAGCACTCGATAATTTAAATTAGGTAAAATAAGCCATCTTTTCTAGCCAGCAATATGATTGGTTGAAGATAATGTGGTGCCTTTCAGTTTCCAAAAAAATATTTGCACAAAATCCAAAAACTTGAATTGTCCATGTAGTCACATGAGTCATTGAATGAAATAGTTTTCAACTGATTTTCAGACTTGCTATCTATTAATGCCACGTTTCTTAGTTTACAGTAACACATTATAAACATATATTAACCTGGTCTAGTTTACATTTGTTGTCCCACATCTAAATGCAAACATCACTCTACTCATGCCAAAAACACAGCCGAGTGCCAAGTAATGAAAACATTATCGTTCCCTCAAACTTTTTTTTAATACTATGTGGTGTTATTGCTCATTTTGTTCATTTTTATATCATTATCAGCTGTTGAAAGGGTACTGCATTAGAATTTGCTTTACTATCCATTTTTATTTGTATTTGAATGTTTAATAATTTTGTCTAGTTTGTGGTAGGTTATTGTTTTGTTTACTGTTCATTATTGAGAGAGGCTTTATGATGCATGTTTGAAAAAATTTGGTTAATATGAGGATCACTAAAAATTGCAATTAGTGAAGGATATATTTTTTTTTTATACTAATATAAACCTCCATTTGTAATGAATAATGGACTTGCATAAGCCAGGCGATGCTTTATGCGCAGTAGGTAAAGATAAAT
>WWET01000919.1:376653-395497 GCA_011038615.1 Limnodynastes dumerilii
CAATAATAGTGTGTGGTTAACCTTGTTCCCTAGACAATTACAGTAATGGATAGGAACTGGATTCCAATATAGTTGCACTGTGATTCTCCCTATCCGTCAAATTAATGAGGATCAAAAGGGTGTCAATGGCTTAGCCAAAGTGTGGAGACTGTTTAATAGTTTACAGTTTAATTCTGGCACATATTTAATTTTTTATTTTTTTTAATGGTTAGTGACATGCTCCTCCTCTACCGGGTGTATAGTTTAATATTCAGTTATTATGCCGGTTTGCAAATGTTATTCAGCACTTTAAATATCGCTTATAACATAATCACAACAGGCAATTGTATTTTTTATAAGCTTGCATTGTCAAATTGGAGGAACACACTAGTATCTTGTATATTTCATGGTCTCCTCTTTGGTGGTTTATTATTGGATACATAATTTATATGAAACCAAATCCCTTGTATTCTTGAAGGTCCATGTCGTGAACCAGATTTATCACCATATTGTTTAATTCTCCACTTAGGATGAAACTAGAGCTAAACCATTATCTAGCAGCTCTTCACATTTGAAAGATAGAAAAAAGCAGCAAGAGGAGTCTGTGTTGCCATAGCAACAAATCAGACACTTGCCTTTGTTTTCTAGAATGTGCTAGATCAGGGGTTCTCAACCTTGTCCTCAAGTACCACTAACGGTCCATATTTTTCATATCTCCTTGCTGGAGGTGAGCTTATAACTGACAGTTACATTTTAAAAGCTCCACAGGTGGTATTACTTGTTCTTTAGAGAGACCTACAAAACACGGACAGTCAATGGTAGTTGAGGACGGGGTTGAGAACCCCTGCACTAGATAAATTATATGCTATTGGTTGCTATGGGAAACACCTCAAGAAACAACTCCTTTCTCCACTTTCTAGGAGGCTTTATTTATCTACCCATAAATACATTCAATTCCTTGTCCTGAAGATGTGCCGATATTAGTAGGAAGATGAGACAAGCAATCTGGGTGAGAGCTTAGGACCTTCGTAGGATTGATGGTTTAAAGCTCACTACTCTATGAAAGGTGAGGGAAATATACATTTTCCTAGCCTTTCCATGCAGACTATTTTGTATAACTAAGAGACAAAGGGTGGATTCACAACCCCATGGTTTTTTTTTTGTTGTTGTTTTTTTTTACATACAAACCTAATTTTTTCGAATCTTGCTACTACACATGCTTAGTAACTATTTTAGCCTATCTACCTAGCGTTTCGAAGCGCTACGTAGATAGCGTATAATAGTTACTACGCATGCATAGTAGCAAGATTCGGAAAATTAGGCACGTATGTAAAAAAAATACAGGGTTTTGAATCCGATCCAAAATCTACAACTTCCCACTTCTAAGAATGTGTTAACATTATTATTTGTGGTTTATCTTTTAACACTTTATTTTGACTGTGAAGATGGTGGTAAAACAAGCAGTTGGATTAGTACATTTTGTGATTAAGGAATTGTGTATACTTACTACAGAACTAAGGAACGCTTATATTATATACCATTTTTTAGAAACACTTCATGTATAAAATGGCTTATGTACGCAATTTATCATGTAGCAATTTGGAAACCTTTGAGTAATCATATCATATACTGTGAAAATGCTCTGATTTGCAGTTCGGTATTAGTAATTGTTCTGAATGATTTGTAGAAATGGAATTATTTTGAAGGGTCATTTTGCTTTGGGAGTAAGGCAAGGAAGATTTCGGTATAGCCAGACTTCCTAATGCTGAGGGACACTTTTGCGTGATTTTCCGGTACCCCACAAAACAGTCTGCTAGAGAAACTGTAGCATGTTTCTGGATCAGTTTGTCAGTGTTCTGACAGATTGGTCACGTATACACTGATTGGCCCAATATTTGTATATTGTGTACCCAGCTTAACATCTGTCTCTGTAGCCATCTTGAAATGTAGTTATTATGACCCTGTCTTTTGTACAATATGGATATGACCTCTATCAATAATACATTTCTAAATAGAAATTTGAATTCAGATTGATACTGAATTTGTAATTGAAGGATTTAAGCACATTTCTGAGGCTGAGGGAGGTTGATTTGTTCATTCATATTTATTATTATTTATCATTATTCTCTAAAATTGTGTTTTGAAAAAGTTATTTATGTTTACAGGTACTTTAATAGAGGAAAAGTGGAGATGTTGCCAGTGACATTCGATCAAATTCTAGCTATTATTTTTCAAGCAATGAAACCTAGATTTTGATTAATATTGCTTAATATTCACAACAGTTCCATCCCATTCACTGTAACATTTGCATATTTTAACATAACTTGTATATCTTGTGCACAAACAACTCAGTCAACTCAGTCATGTTTTCTGTCTCATAGATGGCATGAATGGCCACCTGTAATAATTCTGACACATCTTTATAATAATTATTTAATTATGAATCACTTCATATTTATTTTGTACTGGTGCTATGTGCTTATGTTTTTACCCATTACCAGTAGAAACCAGTTTGTTTTCATTGTCTATCTTGCACTATATAACTAGAAACAAATATCTTGTGGATATGGTTTACCATCTTTTATCAAAAATCCCGGAATGTTTTTTCTACAACCTTCAGAATTTTTGTGAATTATTAAATACAATTTGTTTGCAAATAAGCACATTTAAGGTTTGTTTGACTTATGTCACAGTTTTACTATATATCTTTTGGTGCTACTGTATTTGAAATTGATTGTCTATAATCTTGCTGTAGAAGTTTTTCGGAAAAGGATATATAGTGCAGACAGATGACTGCCCCCTCAAGCACCAATAACACAAGTGGTTATGTTAATATTTTACATCAGGGCAGAGGTGGAAGACTTGAAACTCTTCATCTGGTGCTATGTTGCTCAAAATATCCTTATGATTGAAGTAGGATCACAACAGCTCAATAACAGATTTAGGAATGGCTGCACTAGAACAAAGATCAGAATAACCTGAAACTCTCCAGACATAGATACTTGGTGGGTTTTAAAGCTCTTCAGATAATATGGAGGTGAAGTCACCTAAACAACTCACTAGCCTTACTCATAAAAGATGTTTACAGCTCTGAATGACTGTGTTTATGTGAATATTCTTGCATTTTATTATTTTTACAGTCGCCAGCATGAAAACAATTTAATGAGTAAATATTATTGTGCACAGTAAACTGTGTGCCATATATTGGATTAATTACCACAAAATATTGTTTTTATTTGTTTTAAAATTGAACTCAATGCATACAATACAAACTCAGGAAAATGTGTTAATTGTAACAATGTATGCATATTTGTATATTACTCTTGTTTCACATTAAATGTGATAGTTACTAAATGTGCAATGTGTATTTAACATAATATTAAAGATGTTTTTGTTTTACAACTTGTCTTGGCTGTGATTTGGCACTACAATATAGCAGTGCAGATACACATGTAGACTGCCATGTGCTCTAGTTTTGTGCAATGGTTTGAGCTGCGGTCACTACTTGAATGGCTGCTAAAATTGAGGTTAAGCCCTAAACACAACACAGTTTTTTCTTGAACAATTATCATTCAAATCACACAATAAATGGGTTTTGGACTGAAATTGTGTAAGTGTGTACACTGCATCAATCAAGCCTGATTGTTGCAAAATACATAAGATCATCTGATTGCATCTTTTAAACCGTTTTACTTTATTGATTTCACTACATAATGAAGAGTTAACTTAAAATTTTGTGTAGTGTATAACATAGGCCGATCGTTTATTGTTTGAAAAACTGTAGTGGGTACAGGGCTTAAATCCTCTCTATGGTAAAAAGGAACTGACACATTGACAAATATCGCCAACGCTTGATTCTGTTCATGAGCACAAAACATTGCAATTGTGTACTGGAGAAAGAGCAGTGGTGGAGAACCCTCACTCTGGACACTCTTATGTCCACGGATGATTGGCAAAAGTGACTTTTAAAGGCAAAAATATATGTAATAGACATTCACTGCTTTTAAGATTTCGGGCCAGATTTACTAAGCTGCAAGAATGGAAAAGTGGAGATGTTGCCCGTAGCAACCAGTCAGATTCTAACTCACTTTCTTAGATTCTTGCTGACATTTTCTAGTATGTAATAAGAAAGTGAGTTAGAATCTTTTTTTGGTTGCTATGGGCAACATCTCCACTTTTCAATCCGGCAGCTTAGTAAATCTGGTCCTAATAAATTCTGTTTAGTTACTTTCACTACTAAATTTAAACTGAGCAATTTATAATAAACTTTGACCATTGATCAAAACAAAAAGGGGCAATTGGGTTCATACCACTCAAAATTGTGCCAAAAATTTGGACTTATGTCTCTGGGTAGCTCTTTAGCCCCAAATGTTTTAGGGACTTTCATAGGCTTAATTAATGAAATTTAATAAAATGCAAAGACCTTCTAAGCAATAATTATACGAATAATTTACTAAATTATTGATGACAATTATGTAAAATTACAAATCTAGATCCTCCATCTCTACTTTGTCACTTACAGAAAGACACAATCTATATAATAGCAAATGAGAATAACACTCTTTAGAACACACTTCTTTATCTTAATGCATGCTTGGAATGTTTTTGAGTAATACAGAACTAAATAGTATATCTCCCATATCACCTGACTACTGTGTAATTGTTACTGAAGGTATTTATTCAAATGGCTGCCATTTGATCAAAATGAACTAAAGCCTATGATCCGGTTGCAATCTCCAGTTAGAAAGTGTGGCTTCCAAAAAAGGGATATTCTAAAGTTATTTTTCAAATGTCCCTTTTTCCGAAGCTTACACTTTTAGAGTTTTTTTTTTTAAACTCACCCATTCACTTTCGGAAGCAACGGATCACTCCGCCGGACTGAGGGGACAGGTGAATAAATTCTTTCTGTGGGGTTAGGGTTAGGCTGTAGGGGAGGTAGGGTTAAGGTCATGCTGTAGGTGAGGGAGGGTTAAGGTCAGGCTGCCAGGAAGGAGGGTTAGGGTAGTAAGAGGTGCTCTGTGGATCGATTGCAATGCCTCCTAAAGGCATATACAATCGAAATCCCAGCCAGTTCGCAACTGGCTGGGGAGAAATGGCCGATTCGAAAAACGGCCATTCAGACCGGAGCCCCACACCCCTTATGAACATAACTCCATATGTTGTGACTATAACATATATCACAATATAGAATGCTGTTAAGCAAAATATCACATGTAAACAAGGATATATAGTGGAAGGTGTCACTGCCATTGTTGATAGACAAATACATTTTTCAGTTTTGACACATAAATGAAGACACATTCTGCAATATTTTACATTTTCGCCAGCCCTGTCATCCATTGCATCTACATTATTTGGGAATGTGTTGTCAATGTGGCCACTTGAAGGTTTATTATTAATAATAATAATAATAATAATAATATCATCTGGCACCACAAGGAGCCCGATTCAATTACATTTGTGTACTTCATTAGACGAAAAAGCTTGCAGTGCACTTTTTCCCGTCTATTATGGTAGCCGATTTTTATGCGCACCTCTTTGAAATTTTTTTGCGCACTGCAAGTAATGCAAGTGCGGGGCTAAGTGAATCGGGTCCACTGTGCTGTACAGAATAATTCAAATGCAGTACAGACATACAATGCGGGAATAAAAAACATAGTACATTACAAAATAAAATACAGTATAAATATAAAAATATCACAAAAAATACAATTAAGTGAAGTGAGCACAGACAGCAAGACAGAATAAGAGATATCAAGCTTGACAGATTAGGCTTTCATAAATCAGGGAGCAGGGGATAGAGCGTAATGGAAGGTTGAGAGGGAGCCACCAGTTGAGGACGGGTAAAAAGGTAGCAGAGGGGGACAAGAGGGTATAGAGTGAGGGGGAAGTGAAAATGGAGGGGACAAGACTAGGATGGAGGGCCCTGCTCGCATGAGCTAACACACTAAGTGGGAGGGATGAACATACAGAAGACATAAGGAGGAGGAAGGAAATGGACGGTGTAAGCAGAGGAGAGGGGGGAAAGAAAGAAAAGAAGGGATAGGTGTATGATGCAAAAGAAAATATGTAATATCACTTTAAAACTGCTAAAATCTCTGCTGCAGCACTAATCTAAAATAGGGAGTCCAAACCCTTAAATTAAGATATATAAAATATATAGGTGTATGATGCAGTTTAGCTATATTGGTGCATTTTTTAATGAGTGAGGATCGGATAGACTGTGGCAGGGGCAGGGCTGGCATCGTGAAAATTTAATTTCTATTCCATATTTGTGAATTGTGTCAGAAAAGCTGAGTGTTGTGACATATTGTAATACCTGAAAATGAGTGTGTGTTACAAATGAACTTGATGATTGGAATTACTGTATGTGACAAAGAACGTTACATTATATGCACAATGGCGTTTAGTGCTTCATATTACTTGGGCTTATTTAACAAACAGTAAGTGTGTGGTTTGCAGGTACTTAATTTCGTAATTACAAAAGACCATGGAATACAGCTGAGAAGACTGCCTACAGTTGTCAGCAGTCTGCATATCAGAAATCAAAGCAGCTGTGACTCCTGGATTCATGTAGAGTCTTCCGCTGAACGGTAAGTGTTTTGGCTAACCTTCCCCTTCCCCAGCCTTATCCCTAACCCTCCATGCCTTGCAGCTTAAACCAAACACTCCATGACCAACCGCCCTACTCCAACCTTCCCCTTAAGCCCTAACCTCATACCCACTGCAGCCAGCCCTAACCTGTCACATGCCACAGCTGTAGCTATTGGGAATGGGGAAATAGGTTCCTGTTCCCAATAGCAAATTTCTGTTTTTAAAGCTTTTCATACAAGGATACAGCCGCCATTTAGCTGGTGGCTGTAACATGTTCTAAATACTAACCCCAAACAGCAATGGATGGGTTTCTCTTCACTTAACCCTATGATGGAGTCAGTCGAACTTGCTTATCAAAAATGATAACTGTACTTAGTGTTAAGTGGAAAGAAACACAGTAACATCCTCCGCTGCCAGGCTTAAATTGAGAGTAAAATTAATCTAATCACCCAAAGACAAAGTACACGTTATCTAATGTTATATTTAAATTAAGTATGAAGGAAACAAACTGCGAGTGGGGTTCCCACTCTTCTGAGATTCTTGGGATATTCCCTGAATTTTGAGTCTTCGGAACATACTGGGAAATTCAGCAAGTATGTGTTTCCACCTAGCACAAAAGTCTTGCTTGTCTTTCAATTCAATGTCAAATGCTGTAAAAAGAAATTGGACTAAAATAATTAGTTGTTTTTTTTAATTTACATTTTTTATTACTAAGACAAGATGTCCCTTTTGTTTATGACAAAGATAGCATTAAATAATGTAAATAAAAAAATCGGGATTGCTCCGGAAAATTTGAAGCACTACACTATTCAGTTATATATTGGTTGGCTCTAACTAAATGAATCATATTATTTTGTGAAGCTTACAATATTGTTATATACATTAAATTCACAGAGAAATAATACCTAGAACAATGAAATTGAACTCAGGCTGGTTCACAGCACACTATCAAGCAGTTACCTTTACCCATTATTTAAAGCAAATTACTGTATCCATTGTAAAAACTGTATGTACAACAAGATTGTGTTAAGACACACACACGTATTTCACATCTTTATTATATTTATTATGTTTAACAACTTATTCAATCTTTTTTTCTCTTCTAATTTGTGTGCTGTATTATTATTGTTTGAGATTGATCTCCTAAATTGCAATGTAAACCTAGTAATGGCTATGCAGTCCACCCTGCCAATGTTCGAATTCTGGAATATACTTTGCTGTGGTATATGTACATTTAGGTTATGAGACAAGATTGTTTTCCAAGGTGTTATAGTGCCACCTAATGCTCATGTCTGGTATATGTAATCGTCCTCAAAATGAATATTCTGTGCACCAAACTTCAAAGTGGGGAAAAAAATAATTATGGTAATCACTGATCTGTGGACAGTGATTAAAAATGGGAAATAATTATGTATAAATCAGCTAGGACTTTCTACATATGTTAAGATTTTTCTATTAGCATCTGTGTTTCCAATATTCTCTGCATAAAACATTGGATCCAGAGAACAGATTTTTTTATATGCGTCTATATCCCCCATCTGGAAAAGCAGGAATTATTCATGATAGTCTGCAGCAGGGGCTGGTGTAGACTGACATGTGCCCCATGGCATGGAAACAGTGCCAGAGTCTTGGATGGGGGAGCTGTGCTCATGCCACACCCCCATATAAATGGAAATCGCTCTGTGCAGGCAGCTGTCAGAGGCTGTCAGTCTTTGAGTTTCAAGCTCTGTTTATAAGTCCCAGGCACTGTCTTATACTGCCAGCCTCTGACAGTGTAGGATGGTGTGGGTGCAGGGGTGGCAGCTTTCATGGGTCCCCCTCCTCTGGGCCCTGTAATAGCTGCTCCCTCAGCAGTAACACCACTGGTTTACTGTGAGATATATTGATAAATACTGCAGCCTGGGCTATACTGGCGCATCTGACCTTTGTCCTCAACAGGGAAGACCAAGAGAAAATGTGGGCCTGGGTATAGTCCTTTTTGGCCCCTCCCCCATAGCTGAATATTACAGATATATTTGTGTGTTCACCCCATTGAAGCTGCATGAACCAGCTGACAGACGGAATTTATCACCACCAAAGAAGCCTTACAAGTGGCTAGTGGCTTATAATATATTTGCAAATATATGTATATATGTATGCAAATATATGTAACAAATCTCTTTATTTTATTTGATAGATAGAATTACATGGTTAACTTATTAACCTTAATTGATTTGAGAAAGCACCATTTTGGGTTTCATATTTGTTGTAGTTAATGATAATTTTGTGGATTTGTTGGGGTATTGATTATAGTGATCGGTTTCATATTTGTTGTAGTTAATGATAATTTTGTGGATTTGTTGGGGTATTGATTATAGTGATCGGTTTCATATTTGTTGTAGTTAATGATAATTTTGTGGATTTGTTGGGGTATTGATTATAGTGATCGGTTTCATATTTGTTGTAGTTAATGATAATTTTGTGGATTTGTTGGGGTATTGATTATAGTGATCGGTTTCATATTTGTTGTAGTTAATGATAATTTTGTGGATTTGTTGGGGTATTGATTATAGTGATCGGTTTCATATTTGTTGTAGTTAATGATAATTTTGTGGATTTGTTGGGGTATTGATTATAGTGATCGGTTTCATATTTGTTGTAGTTAATGATAATTTTGTGGATTTGTTGGGGTATTGATTATAGTGATCGGTTTCATATTTGTTGTAGTTAATGATAATTTTGTGGATTTGTTGGGGTATTGATTATAGTGATCGGTTTCATATTTGTTGTAGTTAATGATAATTTTGTGGATTTGTTGGGGTATTGATTATAGTGATCGGTTTCATATTTGTTGTAGTTAATGATAATTTTGTGGATTTGTTGGGGTATTGATTATAGTGATCGGTTTCATATTTGTTGTAGTTAATGATAATTTTGTGGATTTGTTGGGGTATTGATTATAGTGATCGGTTTCATATTTGTTGTAGTTAATGATAATTTTGTGGATTTGTTGGGGTATTGATTATAGTGATCGGTTTCATATTTGTTGTAGTTAATGATAATTTTGTGGATTTGTTGGGGTATTGATTATAGTGATCGGTTTCATATTTGTTGTAGTTAATGATAATTTTGTGGATTTGTTGGGGTATTGATTATAGTGATCGGTTTCATATTTGTTGTAGTTAATGATAATTTTGTGGATTTGTTGGGGTATTGATTATAGTGATCGGTTTCATATTTGTTGTAGTTAATGATAATTTTGTGGATTTGTTGGGGTATTGATTATAGTGATCGGTTTCATATTTGTTGTAGTTAATGATAATTTTGTGGATTTGTTGGGGTATTGATTATAGTGATCGGTTTCATATTTGTTGTAGTTAATGATAATTTTGTGGATTTGTTGGGGTATTGATTATAGTGATCGGTTTCATATTTGTTGTAGTTAATGATAATTTTGTGGATTTGTTGGGGTATTGATTATAGTGATCGGTTTCATATTTGTTGTAGTTAATGATAATTTTGTGGATTTGTTGGGGTATTGATTATAGTGATCGGTTTCATATTTGTTGTAGTTAATGATAATTTTGTGGATTTGTTGGGGTATTGATTATAGTGATCGGTTTCATATTTGTTGTAGTTAATGATAATTTTGTGGATTTGTTGGGGTATTGATTATAGTGATCGGTTTCATATTTGTTGTAGTTAATGATAATTTTGTGGATTTGTTGGGGTATTGATTATAGTGATCGGTTTCATATTTGTTGTAGTTAATGATAATTTTGTGGATTTGTTGGGGTATTGATTATAGTGATCGGTTTCATATTTGTTGTAGTTAATGATAATTTTGTGGATTTGTTGGGGTATTGATTATAGTGATCGGTTTCATATTTGTTGTAGTTAATGATAATTTTGTGGATTTGTTGGGGTATTGATTATAGTGATCGGTTTCATATTTGTTGTAGTTAATGATAATTTTGTGGATTTGTTGGGGTATTGATTATAGTGATCGGTTTCATATTTGTTGTAGTTAATGATAATTTTGTGGATTTGTTGGGGTATTGATTATAGTGATCGGTTTCATATTTGTTGTAGTTAATGATAATTTTGTGGATTTGTTGGGGTATTGATTATAGTGATCGGTTTCATATTTGTTGTAGTTAATGATAATTTTGTGGATTTGTTGGGGTATTGATTATAGTGATCGGTTTCATATTTGTTGTAGTTAATGATAATTTTGTGGATTTGTTGGGGTATTGATTATAGTGATCGGTTTCATATTTGTTGTAGTTAATGATAATTTTGTGGATTTGTTGGGGTATTGATTATAGTGATCGGTTTCATATTTGTTGTAGTTAATGATAATTTTGTGGATTTGTTGGGGTATTGATTATAGTGATCGGTTTCATATTTGTTGTAGTTAATGATAATTTTGTGGATTTGTTGGGGTATTGATTATAGTGATCGGTTTCATATTTGTTGTAGTTAATGATAATTTTGTGGATTTGTTGGGGTATTGATTATAGTGATCGGTTTCATATTTGTTGTAGTTAATGATAATTTTGTGGATTTGTTGGGGTATTGATTATAGTGATCGGTTTCATATTTGTTGTAGTTAATGATAATTTTGTGGATTTGTTGGGGTATTGATTATAGTGATCGGTTTCATATTTGTTGTAGTTAATGATAATTTTGTGGATTTGTTGGGGTATTGATTATAGTGATCGGTTTCATATTTGTTGTAGTTAATGATAATTTTGTGGATTTGTTGGGGTATTGATTATAGTGATCGGTTTCATATTTGTTGTAGTTAATGATAATTTTGTGGATTTGTTGGGGTATTGATTATAGTGATCGGTTTCATATTTGTTGTAGTTAATGATAATTTTGTGGATTTGTTGGGGTATTGATTATAGTGATCGGTTTCATATTTGTTGTAGTTAATGATAATTTTGTGGATTTGTTGGGGTATTGATTATAGTGATCGGTTTCATATTTGTTGTAGTTAATGATAATTTTGTGGATTTGTTGGGGTATTGATTATAGTGATCGGTTTCATATTTGTTGTAGTTAATGATAATTTTGTGGATTCGTTGGTGTATTGATTATAGTGATCGGTTTCATATTTGTTGTAGTTAATGATAATTTTGTGGATTCGTTGGTGTATTGATTATAGTGATCGGTTTCATATTTGTTGTAGTTAATGATAATTTTGTGGATTCGTTGGTGTATTGATTATAGTGATCGGTTTCATATTTGTTGTAGTTAATGATAATTTTGTGGATTCGTTGGTGTATTGATTATAGTGATCGGTTTCATATTTGTATTATTTAATGACAATTTTGTGGATTTGTTGGTGTATTGATTATAGTGATCGGTTTCATATTTGTTGTAGTTAATGATAATTTTGTGGATTTGTTGGGGTATTGATTATAGTGATCGGTTTCATATTTGTTGTATTTAATGACAATTTTGTGGATTTGTTGGGGTATTGATTATAGTGATCGGTTTCATATTTGTTGTATTTAATGACAATTTTGTGGATTTGTTGGGGTATTGATTATAGTGATCGGTTTCATATTTGTTGTATTTAATGACAATTTTGTGGATTTGTTGGGGTATTGATTATAGTGATCGGTTTCATATTTGTTGTATTTAATGACAATTTTGTGGATTTGTTGGGGTATTGATTATAGTGATCGGTTTCATATTTGTTGTATTTAATGACAATTTTGTGGATTTGTTGGGGTATTGATTATAGTGATCGGTTTCATATTTGTTGTATTTAATGACAATTTTGTGGATTTGTTGGGGTATTGATTATAGTGATCGGTTTCATATTTGTTGTATTTAATGACAATTTTGTGGATTTGTTGGGGTATTGATTATAGTGATCGGTTTCATATTTGTTGTATTTAATGACAATTTTGTGGATTTGTTGGGGTATTGATTATAGTGATCGGTTTCATATTTGTTGTATTTAATGACAATTTTGTGGATTTGTTGGGATATTGATTATAGTGTTCGGTTTCATATTTGGTGTATTTAATGACAATTTTGTAGATTTGGTATTGGTATTTGTAGGGGTATTTATTCTAATGATAGGTTTCATATTTGGGGTATTAAAGGTTTCTTTTTTTTTTTTTAAATAACAGCGCTAGAAGATATATATTTTTTATATGGGGGCATTTTTTTTAAAGGGCCGGCCCTATATTTTATACGCCGCTGCGGGCACAGGATGACAGGGCATGCTGGTGCTTGTGGTTCTCCAAGTGCCAAGCATGCCCTGGCATCCTTGGGCATGCTGATGCTTGTAGCATCATGCTGCCGCGTTGTTATTATGTGAAGTCGGGATTATAGTTTTGTCAGTATTTAGTAATTGTCGGGTCTTGCTTAGCGGTATTTTTTGCTTGCTGGGATATTCAGTGTAGGTATTTTATTCCTGTAGGTATTTTAAATTGTTGGTAATTTTTTAAGCTGGGATATTTTACGTCGGGATTTTCAATGTAGGGAAACTCGTGGAGGTATTTTTACCACCGGGAAATAATACCGGACACATCCAAAGACCATTTCACCAGATATCTCACCAGTGTGTACTGTCCAAAGACACTCAAAAATCTTTTGAAAGGGTCTGTGATCTTTCTATTTGATCTTTTGTAGCTCCTAATATGCTAGATCAACCATGGAAAGATATCTTTGACTTTTTGCAAGTGTACTGTGTCTATTAGGAGATCTTTGGACAGTACACACTGGTAAAATATTTGGCGAAACAGTCTTTTCATTGGCCGATTGGAAAAATGATCTGCTGAAAAGCCCCAGTGTGTACCCTGCTTACAGTTTGTGCAATAGCAAAACATTTTATGAAACAAAAGTAAATCACCACACAGCATGTTATTTTTACTGCATATCTAATCACATAAAACTAAAAATATATTTATCAAATTTGTGGCAATATACTAGTTAAATGCCATTTTAATGGCCAGGTTTGGGGGTATACTACTATGGGCAGTATATCTGGGAGTAGAGAAACACAAAGATGAATTTTCAGGGAACAGTTAAGGACTTGAAGACAGTGGAAAGGTCACCTTTGACACCATAGAGGGTTATTCCATAATTAATGAAAAGGGTTAGTAGGCTGTATATTAATTATTAATTGTCTTTCTTAGCCTTCAGCTTGTTCTTCAGTTTTCCAATTACAGTGTCTTTTGTCTTGTTATATCATTAGCTTGCTGAACTGTGTCTCTCTAAGCCCAACTCTCTCTCCCTCTGTGTCTCTTCAACCCCCCTCCATTTCTTGCCAAACCTTCCCCCCTCCTCCCCTATTTTTCTTTACTTATCTATTTTCCTGAGTCTTCCTCTCCCTGTGGCTCTGCTATGCAGTGCAATGCGGTAAAGTTTACATGACACACCAGAATCACGCTGCTCAAAGTAGCTGTAGAATACAGCCAGCTAATGCAGGGACGTATTACCTGACCCACCACTACTAAGGTTATTAGCAGAGGTGGGTCAGGCAATGTGATGCTGTACTTGTCTATATGCAGATGTGTGTTCCCTGTTTGCCCAATTGTGTATAAAGATCCAGGGCATCCATCATGGTTTCCTTTTTGCGGATTTGGCTCTGGGTCCCATTAACAATAAAATATAGTCACTTACGTCATAAATGTCTGTAATGTAACACATTGACTTCTGCTAACGTGACAATGATAACAGACTTGGCTGCTGAATCGCTATTGTTCAAATCCCATAAACGAGAAATACTGATCTAACTTTTGCATATGCGTTATCCTGACAGACTTATTATATTCATTTATAAACAGCATGAAATTACTCTCAAGTTAATAAGTAAGGTACTAGAGCTTTTATGTTGGCGGCAAGCGTTGTGAGAATAATGAGATCTTTTTTTTTATTATTGAACAGAATAATAAAGGAAGGATAGAAAACAATTTAACAGTCTTTTGTCAGACTTACATTTTTATCCCTCTCTATAATATGACCTAAAGAGGAGGCAGCTATATGAGCAGTTCCCATTGTTTCAATATCTTTATATTTAAAGTAAAAAGACCAAAGATTTAGGACCGTGTTCACAGATCCGTTACCATGTGGAGTTGCGTGCGTATTTTTAGGTACGTTTTAAATTCGCATGTGCAGTAACTTTATGTAAATTACGTAGAATATATGCATGTAAGTGCTTTAGGCACGGACATGTGAATCGCACTTGGGGACATATGTACGGAGGGGCGGGGTTGAAATAAGTACGTGAAAAGTTACGTGAAAGAGGGTGGGGGGGCATTTAAATGAGTCTTTGAGGGCGCGGTTACATAGAATTGCATGTACGGCATACATATACGCACGTAAGTACACATGTATAGTTAGAGGTGCTCTATGGTGGTGTAAGTCTACGATTGCACGGCCGTGAGAGGGGAGTGTCCTGGGTGTTGGCTTGCTACGTGCCTGCGTATAATTGCCTACTTTTAGAAAACGGATCTGTGAATACAGTCCTATGTATATTTATTTATTTATTCTAATGAGGTTAATTTGCAGTAATCATATCATCTGCATTATTTTTTTTTTTTAAACAGTATTTAATATGCATAGGGATGGCTTTGGAGAACAAAATGGCTACCAAAGCCATGGCAAGGTAACACGTTGTGTGTTTTCTGACATAACCATTGTTTAAGAGAGATGATTATAAAAACCAATCCTCTCCAGTCCTGTGGGAACGCTGAGATCCAGGGAGAAAAAGGGGGAGACCACCCCAAGCTCCCCCTTAAAAAGCCCTACACCTTCTCCCATAGGCCAACTAACCCTCGTCCCTTCCCATTGGCCCCCCCATGTCACAAGGTGCCAAATGGCCAATGGGGTGCCCCACTGCAGGAGGTTTAATTCCCCTCGTGCACATAAAGTTAACCTCTTGGTCTCCTCATGGACGTATGCAGACTACCGAACATATATGTCCAGTGTTTAGCATTTTTTTCCTACTGCGCATGCGTAGTACATTTTTTAGATTGCATTTACGGAATCTACGTAAGGAAAAGACACGTTGATAACGTAAAAAATGTACTACGCATGTGCAGTAGGAAAAAATGCTAAACACCGGACATATATGTTATACGTTTGGTAGTCTGCCTACGGCCCTTCTTTTGTAAGTAGACTGTTTGCATTAAATCAATTTGATGGATGCTAGAGACTTAGCATAGATTACTAGTATGGAGGCTTTGCAGAACAAGAACGTTCCTCTGGCTGACGGAAGCAGCTGCACATTGTTATGAAATAATTATATTCAGGTGTTTGCCATAAATATTATTCATTATCCTAGTATTCCTTGTATTCACCTGCCGGTCCCCACGTGGTGTTATACATCCAGACATAGATTCATGGAAAATCGGGCAAATGCTATACTTACCAGGGGAAGTTGTTGCTGCTCTGGCAATAATTATTTCAAACGTGATACAGTCGGCAACAGAATTTCTCACTTTAGACAAGATTTTCAATTTTCAATTGGAAAAAATATATTTTGGCACAATTACACTGCCAAAAGTATTCTTTAACCGTGTTCTGTGATTTGCTTCCCCAGTTAGTGGCTATTAGGAATAGGATTTAGGATTAATGTAATGCCAAACAGTCATGGTAAATCAGCTGAGTATGTAACTCAGCCGTGAATTGGTTCTGTGTCTGCATTATACCAATAGTTCTGCATTTACGCGCAGACACCATATGCTGCAATCCATTTGGAATTCAGTCTCCGCACAAGTGGCAAACTTATGGAATATGCCCTTAAACCTGGTTCAATCCACTGTCGGATATCATAAAGCTGACATCCCATACCTATTGGCCATTTAGTGCTGACAGGATAACTGTAGCCTTTACAACCATTCCATATAGTAATTAAACCTTCATCCATCCCTTTCTAGCATATAGGTCCGGATTCTACGTAACTGTGAATCCGGACCATAATCTAATATAACGCACTAGAACAAGGTCGTGTGCTGTTTGGTGCTTCTTTGGTTACATCTTTGTCACAATCAATCTGTTTCTGCTTCTAGTTATTATTTTATATCTTTGTATGTATAATGATGTTTTGATACTCTTTACTACCAGAAAACATAATCAAAGTATTCTATTCTTGTTGTTTTTTTAATATAGAAAGTCAAAAGTTAATTAACGGTCATGTACGTAATGTATAAATAGATGCTGTTAAGTTACATAATATAGGGCTCTATTTGCATACTTGTTTTTTAGGAGTTATGCAGTTTTTCCTCCTAAAACAAAGTTTTTCTTATTTACAAATGATGGGGCAGATCCAGAACTACGCATTTCCACGAATTAACGTGTGGCGGAGACGTAAATTCACAGATTTGCACGCACTGCGCATGCGCACCGCAGAAAATACGCACATTCACGTAGCGTATTTTCAAACGTATGGGTAATTCACGTATTGCTAACATAAATACTTACGTGTGGGCGTGCCAAATTTACGTTAGTGACCAATACGTGCGTTTTACGTGAAGTAGGCGGGGGGTGGTATTTAAAGTGTACAGTATGGGCGTGCTAAGCTGCGTACGTTCGCGTAGTCTGTACGCCCGTCAGCGTATGTATGCTGTTACGTTAGGAAAAGTTAAGGTAGGGTTTGGGTCGCGTAATTTGACAAAATACGTCCGTGCAAGGGGTGTGCCGTGGGGAGTGTATTGACCTTACGTGTACGAAAATACGCACCGCTAAAATACGTACGCACACACGTAGTTCTGGATCTACCCCGATGCACCGACATGGAAATAAGCAGTTTCCATGGCGATGCAGTAAAAGTTAATATGTGTTTGCCGGCCCTTTTTTTTTTTCCTAATGTTGGCCGGTGCTTTTTGCTACTTACAAAGTGTGGGAGCAGAGTTTGTGAATCCGCTTCCACAGTAAAAGAAACACTACCTGAAGATGGCATTCCCAGCCTCTTCAAAGCATACATTTAACGTCTGTGTGCTGTGTCCATTTTGACTGGTCATCTCCTCCTGTCACTCTTCACTTCCCCCTGCTACCCCTTCCCCATTATTTCCTTTCAGTATTATTTAGTGCAAACGACAGGTACAGGATGGATTATGAATTAGCCTAATACTACTTTTATTAGTTTGTTCTATACATTCTGTAAAGGTTTTAATCAGTACAGTGATCTATATTTAGTAGTCCTATATGGATGGTTTCTATGTAAAGTTTCAAATATTAAAAATTACATTTTTTGGTGTAAAAAACATTTACTAACGGGTAAATAATTGGTGGTTCAGGGCATTACGTGCAGGAATCAGTAGCACAGATTCCTGCAAACGACTTCCATCCGGAATGGCCTCCAGGAGGAAGATTACATACCACACATGCTCAGAAAAAAAAGCCTGTGTCGTCGGAACTTCATACAATAATGAAGTTCTTCCGACGCCAAAGAAACCTCGAATGGCATCGCGGGACAGCCAGCGGAGGGTAAGTGTTCTATATAATAAAATGAATGTGGCTCCCAGGCTTGCAGCAAGCTAATTCGAACCTGGATGAGTTAATTTGGGTAAGTAAATAGAGCCCATAGACTACTTCTGAGGGGTGGTAAAATCAGGATCATAAGGGTGTACCCTGCAACACCAGGATGGGAAAAATGATGACCTTTTACATTAGACAGCATTCACAGAGGAGAGAAAAATACACTTCCAGCAATAAATATACTGGCCATTCTGCACAGCAATTTTTGCAACTGTTTTCTATGCAGCAGTTTTAATAAATGACTCCCACGGCATGTTCCATGGTATCTTGTTTTAGAATTTTTCTATCTGCCAGAGACAGGAGGCAGCATAAAGAACAGTTTATATAAACTGTAATATTTGTTTGGCATAGGGAGATAACCCAGTGAGTAGTCTTTTCTTCCCCTCATGATAAATTACAGACGAGTATATTTTATTATGTATTGTAAATCAAATTGCCATGTTATATGAAATGGGCAAAACAGAAATTCTGCTGCTGTTCATGTATTGTCCTGAAAAATATAGTTTTCAGTGAATATATTTATTAGATGCGGTTTATGAAGTCACTGACCTTTTCCACATAGCTTATACAAAGCATTACATTGTGGTAGGTAACCCCCTTTAAGCAGATGACTAGAATGGTATGATTAGTTTTTCTTGTAATGCTAAAGCTTTACTATATTTGTAGAACTACATTGTGTGTCACTGAACCTTTATTTGTTGTAGTAATATGGCAGAGACTTCTATCTCTTTATGGTTGTTTGTGTCACACTTTCCTGTTGTTTCTTTTGGACCTTTTAACTATA
>WWET01000919.1:399739-410619 GCA_011038615.1 Limnodynastes dumerilii
GTCCCATAGGAAACAATGGCTCCCATAGGAAAGCATGGCCCCATAGGAATTGCTGGGGAAGTTTTCGGCTCCCCAGCGCCACCCCTAGGAGGCGACCGTGATGCCCCCGCGTTACATGAGAGGATAGATGACTCCTGTAAAAGGTTTCCCTAAGGGAGTATCAGACAGAGGAGAAATAAGGTATTAAGACTCAATACAACATTTTATTCATACAATCATTAGAAATAAAAATAAAAAACAGTTCTGCACGAGATAATAACTTCCCTTGGAAAAGGTCCCGTACATTATTTCATCCACGAGTCCACAAGCAAGTGTTGATCGGCCGGGCCAGATGAAGAAAAGAGTCCCGGGATCTCTGTAAGCCGCCATCCTCCTCACTTGGTGTCCTCCTTTGGTGCGAACTGCTGTGGGTGCTGACTTACGCATTTCGGGCGCGATCTGCCCTTTCTCAAAGACTTGTTCAGAACCCTACCTTAACCTTTCCTTGCATATTACTGGTCATATAAGTGCCTAACCCAGCTCATACTGTACAATTTAAATGCCTCCCTCCACCCACAAAACATTTATTCGGCATGAGTAGGGATGTCACGCATTATCGTACGGAGTTGTGTACAAGTTACGTCCGTTCAGAGTTGAAAAACATAACATCTGCTGCATGCATGCGCAGTTCATTCCGCAGCCAGATTTACGCATGCCGCATTATTAGCTTTGTTATTAAGTCTTGTTCAGGCCCATTATGTGGCATGAACTTATTTGTCCAAACGATTCAAAAACCCTCTTGACTTAGAATTTGATCATTCAATCTCTTGGGTAAATTTTAAGATTGGCATATGGTGACTGGGATATAGTCCCAATTATCAGACAATTTATGGTTATTATGCAATGTCCCCAGTAGTCGCAACATTTGACCAGTGGAAATGGCACATAGTATATGGCCGACTTTAGACAGTAACAGAGCTTAAGGTGGCCCTTCAAAAAATCTGCAAGAAGCCACATATGGGTAGGATTAACTGTAAACAATGTAAGCAAGACTAGCACAGCATTAAAAATCTTACTAAGAACTGTATTAAGTAAAAGATCAAGTGTTAGAATAATAACAATTATTTATATTGACTGCTATGCAATGCAGGTAGCCTAGTAATCATCTCCATTCTAAATAGACAGAAGCTTAGTGACCCCTGCCCATTAATGTCAATGGGCTGGATCCAGACCTTGTTAAGTGCATGAACTTAGTTACACCTGGGCTAAACCATGTTGATTGCAGGGGAGTCATATTTCATCTGTTGCAAACAGTATTAGAGTTGAGAGGTGATGTTTCCTATCTCAAGTCTAAATAACAGTGTGATAGTAAAGCTGGTCAGTATCTGTGTGCAGTAAGCAATTCAAAGATATATCCCTGCATGCAAAGAATACAATTAACTTGACTCCCCCTGAAATCAACATGGTTTAGCCCAGGTGTAACTAAGTTCATGCACTTAACAAGGTCTGGATCCAGCCCAATGTTATTAACTCTGGATCTGGTCCTATATTTGGTGGTGATCACTAGGATACTCTCTGTATTGGGTAGTGGTCACTGTGATGCTTTCTGTATTGGTTCCAGTCATTAGGATGCTATCGATATTGGTTGGTGGTCATTAGAATGCTATTTTTATTGTTTAGAAATCTTTTATTGTACTTTTGCATATTACTCAATAGATGATATATGTGATTATGTTAATCATGCTTACTTTGTTTTGTTATCCCTGTCTAAAGTTGATCCCACCCATGTGTGGACTCTTGCTGATTTTATTTTCCCAGGACCTCTTTTTAATCTGCTCCTGGATCAAGTTATATGCTTGTGTGAATAAACAGAGGAATTAGTAGCAGAAAGAGAGAAGAAATACTAGTGCAGCCTTATCTGGAATACAGGATTGCTCAGATCAATCTATAAGGTAATTTATACTGCAGGTACACAAAGCAATCTTCTATCATTAAGATAAGATATCTGTAACTAATTCTCTGACTTAAATTTTAAAGATGGAAGATTATGGTTAGTTGCTGGGTAATGGCTAGAGTACCAGGTCGTGTTTTGTGTATATATATATATATATATATATATGGTTTTTATGTAGCGCCATCATATGGAGTAGCACTTTACTATTTTAAGAGGGCTCTGCTCGCAAGCATAATGTTTATGGGATATTCTATTAAGGTTGAACATTTTTTAAAACTGTAAAGGATAAAGTTACTAAACTACGGAAAAGGAAACATGGAGATGCAGCCAATCAGATTCTAGTTGACATTTTCAAAAGTATATAATAGGAAAGTGAGAACTAGAATCACATTGGTTGCTATGGGCAACATCTCCACTTTTCCTTTTCCGCAGTTTAGTAAATTTAGCCCTAAATGTCCAATTTCAAATATCAAGTGCAAATTGGAAAAATCAGCATCTAACTCCCATTGACAAATTAAAGTCAGTGTACCACAAACACGTGGCCTCAAAACCTACTCATTTCAATGTATTACTTTTGCAATGTCAGTAAAATGTCATATATTCTCTCAGTTTCATCTTAATAGCTATGTATGTTGCATATGTTAAACCCAAGCTCTGTTTCATTGTATAAGATTATTGTTGCATTGTTTTCTCATGTTCTATTGCCAAATATTGTTATATTTTTTTAGATTGTTTAGATGGATTTGCCCCTTTGTTTTTAATACATATCAAAATAATATTGATTCAATAATAAAACCACTGTGTAATAAATGTTGCCCAGAATGTCAGTATTATTGTTTAAACTTATGATTTAACAGAATAAAAAAATAATAATACTACATTGCTACATTTTGTTTTCTCTATGAAAGCATAAATGACTGCAATAGTAATAAAATGTCTATGATGTTCTTATAGTGTGCCTGTGAAAAGAGTGTAGAATATTACAGTTTTAAGTCAAGATATATTACATTTGTCAAAGGGCTCAAAAATATAGTAGACCTTTTGAAGTTCAGACTGATTTATTATAAATGTAATCTTGCTGAAAGCAAAAATATAAAATGTATTAATGTTGTCCTAGTTTGCTCCTATGCTGTTCTTAGTACTGTAATATTTATAGAGGAATCTTCATTCTAAAAAAAGTTCAGCTGTATTGACTAGAGAGGTTCATTAGGCCAGTATCGTGGTCAACACTTTGGTTCTTATTAACCGTGTTGGTAAACATTTATATCTATAGGGCATTGACCTATATTACTATTTTTATTGTAGGTATTGTGAATGGCTTTTGGCACTGCTAAAACTAAACCATGCGGGTCAATTAAAAAATATGCAATGTTGGCACTTTTAATAATTTGTACTTGCCCAATCTTGATTCAATGTAAGCAGACACACACTGGTTATTGGACTATGTTAATAAAAATTAATGCATATTTTAGTTTATTGTCGTATACTAATTGGAAAACCAAGCATAAAAGTATAAAAAAAAGTAATTTAAAAGGGGAATTCTCAATGTAATATATAGATTTCAACTCACTAATATTAAACTTTTGCTCAAACAGCTATATGAACAGACAGTTATTGTAAAGCCACTGTGAAAACCTTGTTTGATAATGTCTGTAGAATGGTGCAGAGGTGTGTTCAGGGGTTCACATCAACAATGGATAGATGTTCATTTCTAAAAGTATAAAACATGGTGCTTTAAGTATAAAACAAAGTGCACAGCGGCACTTTAATAAGTGCCGCTGTGCATCTTCAAGGGGAGTTCTTCATTCTCCATCAAGAGATGCTTGTTCCCTTTACATTCTTCTACTAGAGATCTCTGCAGAACCTCCTGCTCTGTACATAACTACCTTGAGAGAGCAACATGATTTTTCATACAAACCATTAAAATTTTGTTTGCTTGCTGCTATTTTTTTTGTCTTTTCCCGGGGGTTGTGTTGGTCTCCAGCAGCTTCTCAATCGGCAGTCATTTTTTTCTAACTTCTCATTCTTTGGGCCCAATTCAATTAGCTTCGCACTGGCATTATTTGCGGTGTAAAGCTAATTCCGTGTATTTTTTGGGGGCGATTACTATGGGCACCCCATAGAGGTGTGCATAAAAATGCACTTAGTTTTCATACCGGGAAAAAGCACACTGCAAGCTATTTCCTGTCATTGTGACTAATTGAATCGGGCCTTTTATCTCCAACACAGCTTTAAGACTCTCCAGCTCCTGCTCTAGGTACATTACATGAGGGAACTTCTGGACTAATTTCTCTTTAAACTGTTCTTTTTGTTCTTCAGCTTTTACTTTATCCTTCAGGGATTCACTTTCCCAAGTCAGCTCTTCTATTTTTCTCTATATCCAAAAGGCACATTCACAAGTTCTACAGCTAGATCTTGCTGTTTTCTCTAGGTTTCTTCATGCTATCCAGTGACTTTACACTATATTTATTCAGGTGACAGCTGCCGAACTGAAGGTAGCTATTGGCGTCAGTAGCTTTAACAAAAGTATCTGTGCTTACCTTCAGTTCGGGAATAGATGGAGCTTCCAGCAATAAATCAAGGTATTCAATGGAGTCTCCTCCGAATTTGGCCGTGAATGAGAGACCATAATCATAATTATAATAATCCTAATCATAATAATAATATATATGTACAACAGTGAAATAAGTAATTCCACAGCCAGCACTCTTCTTATAATCGTATATCACACTTGGTTTTATTCATAATACAGTGAACAAAGATAAAACTGCACTAATAGGCACAGCACAATAAGAAATAGCACGTAAAAAATTATGACAGCGGCATCATGGATGGGTACATGAAATGTATAATCAGTGAAGCAGATATCAACAGAACTAATGTCCTCTCCATAAATGATCCATAGCAATGGCCAAACATCAAATAAGCAGTAGTCTCCTTAACTGGAGTGGAGTCTAGTTTCAGTCCAAAAATAACAAATTCCAGGAATAATATGGAGATATAAATGCTTCACAGGGCTACAGAGCCCCTGCTCACCAACCAACCGACAGCCATTTCGGAATGGTTAATCCGTCATCAGGGTCAGGTAAGACAAAGTCTAATGGTGAAGTTCATGCGTGCTTCAGCTGCCATAAAGTGATAAAATACAAGTAAGGAACTGCTTATATAGCACTCCGAACTCACCTGCAGCCGTGTCCGTCATCACCGCCTCCCCCTCACCCGTGCACACCCGGATCACAGAGCCAATGGTGACACAGCGTCACTCCCGCCGGCGCCGCTCGCACGTGTCTTGGCAGGCCGACACCTGTCGAAGATGTCACAAGCGTCCCCGGTTACCAGGCAACCACCACGTCAACAAGTCTCCAGGTCCACGTGTACGCCGGCGCCAAGGAGACCCAACAACGTTACAGGGCTGCATGGAACCAGAGTGTCTACAACATTAATTAAAATGGTGCTAAAGATGTGTAAATAAGTCTGGCCTCCTGACATAACAATGCATTCTCCCTATCACCACCCCATCCATTGCATCTATGAACACCATTTTTTCTGGTAAGCCGATTTTTGGCGACTACAGGTTTCAGATCGGTCTGCAGTAATGTGTCCCTAAGGTTACTACTCCTGCTAAAGCTCAATAGTGGTAGCAGTTGAGCATGGTGACTTAATTTGCCATCAGTGGCTAAAATATGCCAATGTTGGTACAATGCCTTACGAATTACTGGTGTCATGATAGAGAATTTTGAACAGAAGACTAAAGGATTCTCAATAGTCTTTCTAGGGGATCCCTTTACAAGAGTAAGAGTCGTGAAAGCGGTCTCCCATCTCACGCATCTTCAGTTACAAGGGATGGCGATGGGGTCGAATATGGCCCCATCCTATGCAAATTTGTATATGCATGCGTATGAACAAAGGTATATACTTAATGATGAGCAATTTTTTAAACAAATCCTTTTCTTTGTCCGTTTCATAGACGACCTGTTTTTGCTGTGGAGCGGCTCCCAGATTGAGTTGGAGTCGTGTTCATTGGGAAACTGAACAGTCTACAGTCCCCTATCAGGTTCACTATGAATTCAGATAAACATTCTATACCATTTTTAGATGTATTGGTTACACAAACGGACACTGGATTTGTAACGTCACTGTATAGAAAAAGCACTGATCGCAATACCTTGTTGTATTCGTCTAGTTTTCATCCTAGACCGCTGAAGACGGGACTCCCATTCTCGCAAATGGTGAGGTTGGTCCGGAATAATTCTGACCACAATAAACTGACACATTCATTGCGTGAGATGGGAGACCGCTTCCGCGACCGGGGTTACAGTAAGAGTGATGTTGATAAAGCAATAACTCGCTGTTTAACCCTGGATAGAGATACTCATTTAAAGGGATCCCCTAGAAAGACTATTGAGAATCGTTTAGTCTTCTATTCAAAATTCTCTACTATGACACCAGTAATTCGTAAGGCATTGTACCAACGTGGCATATTTTAGCCAGTGATGGAAATTAAGTCAACATGCCCAACTGCTACCACTATTGAGCTTTAGCAGGAGTAGTAACCTTAGGGACACATTACTGCAGACCGATCTGAAACCTGTAGTCACCAAAAATTGGCTTACCAGAAAAAATGGTGTTCATAGATGCAATGGATGCACTAATTGTGGTTTTATATTGTTTGGGGACACATTTGTTAACCCAATCTCAAATAAAACGTTTTGTATCAGGAGTTACTTAAACTGTGAAAGTAAATTTGTGGTATACGTAGTAGTCTGCCCTTGTGCTAAAATGTACATTAGAAAGACCATGCGCATGCTTAAAGAGCGAATAGCAGCACATCGGTCGTCCATTAAAAAGGCCTTTGTCACTTTTGATGGTAAAACGCCAACAGTGGCTAAACACTTTGTACAATGTAAGCATTCGTTGAGGGGCTTCCGCTGTATGCCACTCCTGCAGGTACCCCCACTTAGACGGGGTGGTGATAGGGAGAATGCATTGTTATGTCAGGTGGCCAGACTTATTTACACATCTTTAGCACCATTAGGTCTTAATGAGGAGATCTGTTTGGCTTGTTTCTTGTAATAATGTGAGGATATACATAGGGATATAGGAAGGTTCTTATCACACGTATTATCTCAGTGATAGGGATCTAGAAAGATGCTTATTACATGTAATCTTCCTATATATTGTTATTTTATATATTGCCGTTTTTGCTCTCAATTTATGCTCAGGTGTTGGGTTGTTATATATTTTGTAACTTGTCATATTTATTGCCCTTTTTAAATTAATGTTGTAGACACTCTGGTTCCATGCAGCCCTGTAACGTTGTTGGGTCTCCTTGGCGCCGGCGTACACGTGGACCTGGAGACTTGTTGACGCAGTGGTTGCCCGGTAACCGGGGACGCTTGTGACATCATCGACAGGTGTCGTCCTGCCGAGACACGTGCGAGCGGCGCTGGCGGGAGTGACGCTGTGTCACCATTGGCTCTGTGATCCGGGGGAGGCGGTGATGACGGACGCGGCTGCAGGTGAGTTCGGAGTGCTATATAAGCAGTTCCTTACTTGTATTTTATCACTTTATGGCAGCTGAAGCACGCATGAACTTCACCATTAGACTTTGTCTTACCTGACCCTGATGGCGGATTAACCATTCCAAAACGGCTGTCGGTTAGTTGGTGAGCAGGGGCTCTGTAGCCCTGTAAAGCGCTGTTTTATATCTCCATACTATACCTGGAATTAGTTATATTTGGACTGAACCAGGCTGTACTCCAGTTAAGGAGGCTGTTGTTTATTTGATGTTTTGCAACTGTTATGGGGTATCGCTTATGGAGAAGACAAAAATTCTGTTGATACCGCTTCATTGATCTTACATCTTTTGTAACCATCCATGATGCCGCTGTCATAATTTTATATACGTGCTATTTCTTATTGTGCTGTGCCTACAAGTGCAGTTTATTTTTGTTTACTGCACTGTGAATAAAATCAAGTGTGATATACGATTATAAGAGGAGTGCTGGCTGTGGAATTACTTGTTTCACTTTTGAATATATTAACCTTTTGCCGTGCACCTGTTTTCAATAAGAAGATATATATTGAGTGCTTGCCTGGCCCACTCACGTGGATCTTTTTGTTTATTTACCTTTTTTGGCAGTGCACCGTTACCTGTTGTGATATATTACAGGTAGTACACACCTCATCAGTGTGTGCACATATATGATGGATCTAACTGAGAATACAGTAACTATTTTTTCTGGCACAAAGCACTTTACGCAGGAAGAAATAGCACGCATTATTTGTGAGGATACAGAGGAACTAGCTTTTCATATTGATTCAACAAGTGAACATTATTCTGATTTACTAAAGTTGCATAGAAAGGCTATTGAATTGAAATTACATGGACATATATATATATATACACATACATATATTAGATATATATTGCTTGGCACACTAGTGACCATCTCATGCAATGGAGAAGAAGCAACTCCTGTTAATCTGCATTTTTAACACGATGTGGAAGATGTGATGCTGCAATAGAGTATAATATAAATGACTTTATAGAACACTAGGGCTTGTGCATAAATTGGTGGGTGGTAAGTTTAGAGGATATTGGCAAAAAATTTCTACATTAAATGGGTAGTTAATAAGTGGAATTACCTCCCATCTGAGGTGGTAGAGGCTAACACAGTAGAACAATTTAAAGAATTTAAACAAACATTAGTATATCCTAAAGCTTAAATTAAATTGAGGGTTAAATAAGGTCTAGGGTCAGTATAGGATAAGACCTGCTTGATACACTTATGATCATGAGCAAGATATTTTGAATGAGTTCATTTTCAAGATGTGCTAGAAATTGTCAGTGAAAGTTCACCACTGATGAGATCTTTGATAACGGCAACCTTCAATTTTTTTAAGCTCTTTAGTTTGGCTGTAATTTCTATCTCCTTTTATTGTTTCTTCATTCACGATAGAGCAGAAGAAATTTTCTAATGATGGTTTTCTGATTAATCTAACCACATAAAAGTATTAGTTTTAATATCTTTTTTTATTATAGTTTTTTTTCTTTTGTTGCATTATTTATTTTTATTCTTTACACTATAACATTTATAATAAAGAAAAACTGGTTTTAGCAGCACTAAAAAAAGTCTCTTTTTTATGGATAGATATTTATTCTACTGAAAAGCTCCTTTTAAGGATGGGCTGCTACTTATGGGCCACCTCTGTGGTCTTGCTCCCCCTAGGACAAAATTGATATATTAAAAATCTTAAATATGTGTTACGATATTTAACAATAATTTGATCATTTTTTCTGGATGAGTAAGGCTGGGTAAATTCACAATTTAATTCATTTAAATTAAAAGAAAAGAAAATTTCTATATTTTACTGTTTGTTTATTAAATATTAATATTGGCTATGGAATCAATTGTCACAAAAAAAAGTATAGCACACGTTGGCAACTGATGCCAGCAAAATAATTAGTAAAATATTGTGATAGACAAGACAATGTAAGTGATTAAAAACATTTCAGAAACATTTTTAATCACTTACATTGTCTTGTATATCACAATATTTTACTAATTATTTCGCTGGCATCAGTTGCCAACGTGTGCTATCCTTTTTTTTGTGACAATTGATTCCATAGCCAATATTAATATTTAATAAACAAACCGTAAAATATAGAGATTTTCTTTTCTTTTAATTTAAATGAATTAAATTGTGAATTTTAATTAATTAGTTACTGTTTTGTTTTAGGGGGCGTGTGTGCACCTAATTAAATAGTTCCCCTTCTTTTTCTCTTTTTCCTTCTTTATGTTTAACATTGGGGAAAGGTAGCACCAGAGGATGTGACCAATAGGTATAAACCATTATGTGATATTTAGCTAATGATAATAGCTTAACCTTCCTTCAGCCTCTTTCTTATATTTTTTGATATATCTATTGGATATTGGCAATTGTCACTTTATATTTGAGTGCGGCATTTAATCTTTAAACCTAGTTTGATCTTCTAGATGCCAGATCAGTCTTTTGCAAGTGTGTACTGTATCTATTAGGAGCTCTTTGAACAGCGCTCACTGGTAAAATATCTGGTAAAACAGTTATTTGATTGTAACAAGAAAACACAGGCTGCTCTTCTAATCAATTATATGAAATGTGTGCAAGTGTATGTATAAATGGAGAGGTGCAGCCAAGGACCAAAGTGACCACTACACCTACACCTACAGTAGGTGCCTTGACGCTGGGCAGGTGAGCTTAACCCAATATGGCTATATTGTGAACTAAACCTATTTTTTATGTATGTGCTGACACATAGTGTTATATAATGTTTGTTTGGAGCGCCGGACCTCTCTTTTGTCCCCTGCAGTTACATAGTGGTCACTTTGGTCCTTGGCTTCACCTCTCCGTTTATATATACACTTGCATACATTTCATAGATTTGATTAGAAGCTGAATAAAATTACTGAACTTTATTCAGTAAGCAGCCAATTTATCCACCCCAGTATGTGATTGGAATGTGGGAGCATGCAAACTCCACACAATTAAGGCCTACTCACTGACCACCATGTTGCCCAGAGTTGTGCAATTCCCACTCCTTACCACTAGGGGCTCCAGTTTGACCCCGCCCTGGTGTGCCACCCTCATAACAATTACAAGGACAGATCTAAATCCTCTGCAATTCTGATTTGTTGGGGGAGGAATTAAATTAGTACAGTAAGGGCTGGGTTCATAAGTTATGTATTATCCTGACAGGATGGTGCAGAAATCTTAAGGCACACTCTCTAACTTCTCTAACTACTCCTCCTTGATGGCAGAGAAGGTCTTCATGGAGTTCTCCGCATACAACTGCCCCACTGTCAGCACGCCCACCTCCCTCCATATCGATCGCCCTGGGAGGGCTCGTAGCTTAGGGAAAGCAACACTGGATCATAAGGGAGTGGCCTCAAGCATCCTACGTGTT
>WWET01000919.1:410949-426405 GCA_011038615.1 Limnodynastes dumerilii
ACGAAAGAGGCTGTCAAGGAGTTAATTTGTTTTAAAACCCTCTTTGGAACAGGTCCCAGGCAATACTGTAGAGCATAAAGGTATATGGGCAACACACCAGTAACAGATAACGGTAATTTACCCCAAGTATGTGATCTGGTCTTAAACCAGTCTGTTATAGGAATCAGATTTTGCGCCATATAGTCTAATGGTGTCAGCGTTATCCAGATACCTAAATATTTAAACCTGGTCACAAGTTGAATGGGGCAATTACCTGGAAGAACTAAGGGGACAGAAGGATTACGAGAAATCTCAAAAATATTAGACTTTAAAAAATTTACCCTTAGCCCTGAAAATTCACCAAATGTCTCGACTGTTTCAAGGAAACTGGGCAGTGATCTCTCTTATCAGACCCAGTGCCAGCAGAGAGACAAACTATATCTTCATGGGTCCTAATGATGCATGCAAGGGGCTCAATGGCAAAATCATAGAGTTGGGAACAAAGGACAACCCTGTCTCATGCCTGGTCCCAAAGCAAAGGATTCCAATGTATAACCGTTAGCGCACACCTGTGCTTTTGGGGAAGAGTACAGAAGTCTGATAACTCATTGGCTAAATCCGAAGCAATCCAGCACTTCCCATAGATATCCCCACTCAACCTAATCAAAGGCCTTGGCAGCATCAAGTGACATCACCACTGCCCCCTTCTCAGCCTTTATAGTTGTAGACTTTCCAGGCATAAAGCCCATCTAGTCTGGATGAAGTAACTGGAGAATAAGTCTATTAAGTCTCATGGCTAATGCTTTGGCTGGTATTTTTGTATCAGATGTTAACAGAGAAATTGGGCGGTAGGAATCTGACAGAATAGGATCCCTTAGATGTATATATTACTACTATTAAGGCCTCAGCCATAGACAGGGAAAGGGAACCATGCTCCAACAAATTCTCAAAAGACTCCAGTAGTTGTGGAACTAAAAAGGATTTAAACTGCTTGAAAAGTTCAACTGGTAAGCCATCAATCCCAGGGGCCTTATGGTTTGGAAAGATCTTTATCACATCCTTCAATTCCTCCGTGGTAAATGGGGCCTTGAGACTGGCTATCGATCGCCTCATCAGTGAGCAGAGGTAGATCAATAGTGTGTAGATGGGACTTTATGTTTTACAACACCTGGGGGGCCAGGTCTGCCCTAATGTATTTTAAAGGGGATCATTAGCTTCACAAAAGCTCATTTTTGCTAGTCAAGTCTCAGAAACCCTGCTGTCTTGCTATCCTTAATAAAAACATTTATATCATCCAGAACAATGGTAACCACCAGAATGCTGGAAAACAGATAATTATTTCAGTAGGACTTAATAAATTATAGAAATGAGAGAGAGCAGACATACAAGGAAAACAGCCTATACAATGATTTGTATTATATTAATATACTTTTATGTAAGTATGCCATAAAAACCACAATGCAATATTGAGAAAGTCATTACCTTACCAGGTGTAGAGGTCGTATCCTGCTAGAATACTTATACTGATATTCAAAGGCTTAACCACTATTACTATTAGCAGCATAGCTCCAATTCTATCTTTTCAGGAAGAAGATAATTAAATCTCATGTTATTCAGACATTTTCTTATTCTATATTATATAAAAAATATACAATTGAAAGAACTACAGTTCCTGATGACCCATTATATTACCTGTGTTACTTAAAGAGCGTGTTTTATGATATGCCATACTAGATGGTAATCCATTACATAATGAACCACATTACATGATAACAGATTTTATAATGACATCAAATCAAACTGAATGAAGATCTAGCGCTTAGTGTATAAGCTGCTGAGATTAGATTTAATAAGGGTCTACCACCCTATATAAAACTTTCAAAAAACTTTCACCATTAAATTAAAACATCAAAATAAAACCACTATTGGTATAAAACACTGCACCTTAAAATGATCTATACTGTGCACTAAAAAGTAACAAATAAAAACAGATACAGACTAAATACAGATTATAAAGTGGCAGGCAGCATCACAGATTCTAAAGTACACTGATGTCTTGTGTTTCCACGTGGCTCCAATCCTTCCCAGTTATCATAAGGAAACAAAAAGAGAGAAACGATCTAGTGCAATATGTTTTTAACAATTTATTAATTTCACAAACACTAGTAAAAAACAGAAATTCCAAAAACATAAAAACACTTTCCCCTCCGATCCCCTTCCCCTCGTACCATATAACAGAACAAATCAGCGTCCTAGATAAAGTCCCTTCGGCGGTCTGCGGTTCCGAGGTCCTGCTGGAGAGATGAGACACCGATCTTTGCCCTGATGTCGGAGATGACAAGAAGTCTTTCAGGGGAGTGTGCATTCACTGCTGACAGATTTCAAGCCCTGCTGGGGCTCTTTCTCAAAGTGGTGAATGAGATGACATCATCTTTATGCTGCCTGCACATCTGCTGTTTAATTAATCAGGGGCTAAACTAACCATTCCCTCTACTTCCTTATTACTATTTAGGATAGGTAGCACCCAGTGGGGGTAATATTTGTAAATAGTACATAAAAAATTGCATATAAACGAAATATATATCGGTTATAATTAAGCCTTAAACCCTAACTAAGATATTTTAATCAATGATAATACAATAAAAATAAAAAACAAGTAAAACCATACATAAATGTTACAAGTACATATTACCAAAGTACAATATTTAGTCACACATACATGATTATTTGATATTAGTTTAAATAAAAAGAATTTACTGTGCCCTATATATTTATCTAAGCCCTTTTCTGGAGTGTAAACGTCACAGACTAGTCCTCACACGGACTGGGATAATATTGGGATAATATTAACAATTAACAGAGCGGGAGAATAACCGACCACTCCTAATACTGGTTCTTCAAATGGATCTTATGGATGTATATATCAAATACAATACTCTTCTACATATGTGTTCTCATACGCCGACTGACTTAGATATACAGTCCACCAAACACGTGAATAATGACACAATAATAAAGCCTATTTAAATTCTTCTGCTATACCTAAAAAATATAATGAATAAAATATAGTGAATACTAAATAATAGGTGAAACCTTACCCTATAGTAAACATAGTGGGGCCTATTATTGATGGTATATAATAAGATATCCATCCCCTACAATCAATTGACATCCTTAACCTGAACCTAAACCTCCCCTACCATGTGGAAACACAAGACATCAGTGTACTTTAGAATCTGTGATGCTGCCTGCCACTTTATAATCTGCCTATAATCTCTATTTAATCTGTTTTTATTTGTTACTTTTTAGTGCACAGTATAGATCATTTTAAGGTGCAGTGTTTTATACCAATAGTGGTTTTATTTTGATGTTTTAATTTAATGGTGTAGCGCAGAATTGCTAGAGGGTTTTTTTTATGTAGTTTTGAAAGATTTTATAATGACCATAATGCCCAGTTACAGGACTTATCTCAGACTGCAGCCACTTTTTGGAATAACCTTCCCCGCCCGCTAAAACCATCCTCTACTCTTCAAGTATTCTCTTAAAACTCACCTCTTCATACAAGTTTATCAAATGCCTCAACTTACTTCTTATCATTTGTCTACTTCGTCTATTTAAAAACAGAAAGAAAAGAGTGTAGCTTGAAGAAAAACACTCTTAGTGGTCAATGTAAATTAACATTAAAATATAACTTTTATTTCATAATTAAAAGTGCAAAGATAAAAAAGATAGAGATAGTAGGAATAATTAAAAAATAAAAAATTATTAATAATTTTTTAGTTATTCCTACTATCTATCTTTTATTTTTTATCTTCGCACTTTAAGGCTGGTCGTCCACTGCAAGCAACTTTGAGCGACTAACAGGTAGCGCATAGTCGCGCGTGTAGGAGCGACTAATCCAAATGCACAGAACTTGCAGGCGTCCACTACAAGCGACTTTGAGCGAGCGACTACAAACGACTAGCGACTGATGCCTCAGGAATTGGATTTGCAGCTTCTGGTAGCCTGATGAAGGCAAATAAAGCTTAGACAATAATAAATATGGGCACATTCCCACTCTACAGAGGACAGGGACTGACTTCATTATTATTAACAAATCACCATGCAGGTGGTGGAATTAATGAAACCCTTTATGAAAGTATTGGATTAACCCAACATGATCTAATTATATGGGTTTGCCTCAGACGTCTTGTCAGATAGGGACTTTCCATAAAGTGCATGTCCTCTGCAGCCATTTTACAAAATGACTGACACACCTCTTGAAAACTGCTTATTTATATTCTACCCAGTCGCTCCTAGTTGCCTATAGTGGACGACTTCAGTCGCTTCTAGTCGCCTGAGTCTAAGTCGCCTATAGTCGCTCCTATTTTTAGTCGCTCAAAGTCGCTTGCAGTGGACGCCCAGCCTTAATTATGAAATAAGTTATATTTTAACATTAATTTACATTAACCACAGTGCTTCTCTTCAAACTACACTCTTTTCTTTCTGCTTTTGATACTGTTTTGTGCTGTAGATAGGAGCACCAACCCTTCATGTGGGGACAGTTACCCCAAGACAAATTAAGGGGTTGTTTAGTGGTCTCTGTAGCCGGCTAATGTCTGGTACGGGGATTTTCTTCATTGTTTACTTTGTCTATTTGCAAACATTTTGCTATCCGTTTTTTTTTCCTTTACATGTTTAACAGAAACTTTGAAGCTGTTTCTGTACTAAAATTTCCCTCAGTCCTGTTACTAACACTGCTGTGTGACTGGATCTTACAGGGAACTGAGCACTTTAACCCATTGTGTAATATATAGTACTTGTCCTTATGTATCAATTCCCCTGTGCAGTGTAATCTGTGGGCAGGGCATTCCTACCCACCCAGTCTGTCAGTCTGTCTGTCAGTTACCACCCAGTTGTATTATAATGATTCAAATGAATTATAAAGCACTACGTAATCTGATAACGCTATATAAAAACCTAAAAATAAATAAAAATATCTCTATCCCTTTCTCTATATAGATTATTCCTTTTCTAAATCTTCCTGCTATTTGACAACCCTCCCCCTTCAATTCGCTTACCTCTTTCAGTATTTTGACATCCTTTCTCCTCTGCGGCACGCTTGCTATATTTGCCTGTTTAAGAGCAATACTGATACAGTATCGCTGAGTTGAGTAGAAGTGGCTGTGTGGATAAGTCCAAATTCACCCCTTGGATAAACTGTCAGGACCACTTCTCCCCTTTTCACTGCCCTCTAAAACCACTCCATGTTATTCAGGAAGCCGGTTTCAAGTTTCTGATCACCATTGTGAAACCCTACCTTACTTAGTGTGTAGCACTGCTATTTGTTTGTTCTTTTTGCTACTAACTCTGAATGAGCCCTAACGTCCCAAAAAATGTATAAAAAAGGGACATGCCTTTAAAAGTACTGTAAAGTATAGCTCTGGAGCCTTCTATGGAATATTTCAAAGTTATCTTCTTTCAGAAACATACAAGTATTATAAAGTAATATATTTTACCAATATAATAACCAATTAATGTTCACATATTATGTTTTTCCTCTAGTCAAACCGGATTACTGGTATCCTCTCTTTTCTTTTTTTTCTTCATCTGTCATTCTAATTCTTATGGCTATTAAAGAGATATGGGAGCTAGGAATAAAAATAATAAGGGAGAATTCTACATAATTTAAGCATATGTCTGTCTGCACCTCATAAAATACACATAGGCCAAATTATAAAAGAAAATGAAATTTCTCTTCCATAAAGCAAAATCTGTTTTACCATCAATAATACATTTTTCTTAGTGTCAATTTAAAAAAAATGGCTTTTTAACTTTACAAATAAGTAGCATATTGAAGGAATGATCAGCTTACTTATATACTTCAACATTCTATTTTGACTTAAAGCAATATATCCATTGTGTTGCAGCACAAGAAGAAAAGTTCTCTGTTAATTGCTCTTTTAGCCTACGCAGCCAAAAAGTATGTAATGAATAAAAACAATAAAACTGTATGGGTATGTGGTGTCCACTAGGGTGCAGTGTGTATGTTGGGACAGGGATGTGTCTATGGGGGTCTAATATGTAATGTGGGGGACAGCGATGTGACTGTGGTGGTGTAATATGTTATGTGGGGACAGAATGTGACTGTGGGAATGTTGCATGTTATGGGGGTGAGTGGTGTGACTATGGGGTGTAATATTTTATGTGGGTAGAGTGATGTGACTGTGGGGTATAAAATGCTATGTAGGTAGAGTGATGTGACTATGGGATGTAATATGTTATGTGGGTAGAGTGATGACTGTGAAATGTAATATGTTATGTGGATAGAGTGATGTGACTGTGAGATGGATGGAATATGTTATGTGGGTGGAGTGACATGATTGTGGGGTGTAATATGTTATGTGGGTTGAGTGATGTGACTGTGGGGTGTAATATGTTACATGGGTGGAGTGACATAACTGAGAGGTATAATGTGTTATGTGGGTAGAGTGATGTGATTGTGGAGTGTAACATGTTACGTGGGTTGAGTGATGTGACTGTGGGGTGTAATATGTTATGTGGGTTGAGTGATGTGACTGTGGGGTGTAATATATTAAGTGGGTGGAGTGACTGTGGGGTATAATGTGTTATGTGGGTAGAGTGATGTGACTGTGGGGTATAATATGTTATGTGGGTTGAGTGATGTGACTGCGGGGCGTAATATGTTATGTTGGTAGAGGGATGTGACTGTGGGGTGTAATATGTTATGTGGGTAGAGTGATGTGACTGCGGGGCGTGATATGTTATGTGGGTAGAATGATGTGACTGTGGGGTGTAATATGTTATGTGGGTAGAGTGATGTGACTGCAGGGCGTGATATATTATGTGGGTAGAGTGATGTGACTGTGGGGTTGTAATATGTTACGTGGGTTGAGTGAAGTGACTACGGGGCATAATATGTTATGTGGGTAGAGTGATGTGACTGTGGGGTGTAATATGTTATGTGGGCAGAGTGATGTGACTGTGGGGTGTAATATGTTATGTGGGTAGAGTGATTGACTTATGTGGGTCAGCTTAAGGACTTCTATGCAGATCGGTGGTCGCATAGCAGTTGATTTGCATGGGAAACTTAAGGATGCCATGTCAGTATAACTGAGCTAAAGTACACCCAAGAGATGGAAGTGAGAAAGGAGATGACTACCTAATTCTGTGCGGCCTTCCAGACCTTCATACATATGGAAAACACATGGAGGTCTCAGGTCCAAAATTATTATCTGCTACAACATTATGATCTGGGATCAATATAAGACATAAGATACTGGGTAATGATCCAAACCAGGTGATTTGCGCTATGTTATATTATAATGTGTGGATTTATCCAACAGTTAGAATGCAATAGGAGTTTTCTCTTGTTAGGAACCAATGCTCAGTTCCATGTTCAGTCGGGAAAAGATGTCCTGCTCCAAAAACTCACCTCATTTCAGCACTCTATTGTTGAAACACTGGAAGGTTTTACTTAATTTGAGTGAGACATAATGCACCACCTTAGGCAGCCACTGGAACCCTGTCTGTGGGGTTCAACGCTTTGTTTAGAAGAACATTATGAAGTCTGAATACGGCCCAATAATACCAAGTCTCCAGAAATATACAAAAACGTATAAAAACAAAACAAAGTAAAACAATAACAAAAGCAATGCAAAGGTCCCCAAGATTATGCAGAAGTGAAACAATTCAATATAAAGCAATGCAAAAGTTTAGTAAAAATTCAAACTCTATGTTAAAAGAACATACTGGTAAAGTATATAGTAAAGTACTGTACTCATGAAGTTGTCATAACATGAATATTAGAAGGAGTAATATGACACAACCAGTGATCGTGCTACATGTTTTTTTACTCCTCATAGTGGGCCGTATTCAGACTTCCATGCTGATCGGAGCACAAAATATACGCACGGATGGAGAAAGTTACACCCACCAAAACCCCAGTCACTTCCCTTGCTAATCCGTCCTCTCGGAGACTTCCGCCTCCATAGACTAGCCCTAACAATCTGCTGCCATTTAGGAGCGTATGTGTCCTTCGTCTGTGCGTATCTTTGTAATCACGCCCACTTCCCTTTATTTAAATGCCTCCCCCCGCCCATTTCTATGTAAATTCTTCCGTGCGTGTATTTACGTGGGAGTTCCGTGTGGAATTTCCCACGTCCAATTCCCAAGTCCGTCTGCTAGGCACTTACGTCCGTCCACTTGCCACTTCCGCGCGTATAGTCTACTTTGACTGCATATAAAAAGTTACTATACATGCGCAGTTTAAACGTGCTTAAAAATACGCACGGAAGTCGCTCATAATGCGGTTCTCTGAAGTTTTTTTTAAGCTTTTTTCAGCATTTTTAAGAAGTAATTTTATCCAAAGAGGAGTATATTATTATTAGTAATTAAATTAAATGGTAATGTGTTCTATGCTGTTCCAAACTCACCATTTATAAGTAATAACTATGATCGGTTGCTTCCCTGCTTCAATGCCAAGATTTGGACATACACTTTTTATTTAATTATCAAATTATATGCTACTCTTTTGATAGAGGAATATCACGTCTAACTGAAAATTGTATGATGTGGTACATTAGAGGTCTGAGGGACACACACAAATGTTATATATAAATACATACCCACACACACAAAAAGAGCTACATGCCCACACACACAAAAAGAGCGATACTTGGAGTTATTAAAGTGCTAGGAATTCAGGACTTTTAGCGTTTCAGTTTTAATGGCAAAACTTTTACCATTAAAACTGAAAATGTTGTAAGCCCTGGACTCCTTGGGCTGGATCCAGACCTAGTTAAGTGCTTGAACTTAGTTACTCCTGGGCTAAACCATTCTGATTGCAGGGGAGTCATATTTCATCTGTTGCAAACACTATTAGAATTGAGAGGTGATGTTTCTTATCCCAAGTCTAAATAACAGTGTGATAGTAAAGCTGGTCAGTATCTGTGTTCAGTAAGCAATTCAAAGACATATCCCTGCATGCAAAGAATACAATTCACTTGATTCCCCCTGCAGTCAACATGGTTTAGCCCAGGAGTAACTAAGTTCAAGCACTTAACTAAGTCTGGATCAAGTCCCTTGTTCTGTACTCTAGTAACCTCTGAGTGCCACTCTTCCTTGTATCCATATGTATTTGGTCATTCTGCCATACTGGGCTGGCAACCGAGTATGCCAGCCCACACATACATACACACACACACACGTTCATGTATGTAGATAGATTGCTATAGATATATAGATAAAAAAAGATGGTACTTCCTCACCCTTGCTGCCCCCACCTACGTAACTTACGTATCTGCTACGTTACTACTGCTACTGTACGCCGCTTTCTTTCTCTCCGTCTCCTGGCATCTTCTTATGCTTTGTTATTATCCCCAAAGCTGTCTCCACTTTCATCCTCCTCCTCCACAACTACCAGCGTCTCTGACAACTCTCTGTTCTTTCTCCTCACAGACTTTTCCCGGCTCCTTCAGCACTCCTCTACGTCACTCTGCCGCTTACAGCCTCTTCCTCCGGCTTCCCCACCCCGTCCCCGATATCTCCAACACACACTCCGTCTCTCTCAGCACCACTGCCTCCATCTGCCCTTTCCGACCCCTCTCTCTCTCTCTCATGATCCGTCTCTCAGCTGCACACCACTGCCTCCTCTCTCCCTCCGTCTGTCTGTCTGTCCGTCCGTCCCTCACACACACTTCAACTGACTCAGCTGTTCTCTCGCCTGCTTCCCGTTTTTTTTTTTTTGCTTTTTTTGTTTAATGTTTTACTTTGCCATCCAGCACTTTATTTTCTGCTGCTCCTTCCAACTTCCCCAGTCAGTACACCTCCGACACCTTCAGTTCTCCAATTCTTCTCCTTCTTTCCAATCAATGCCACTCATCACTTCTTACGTAAGTAGCATAACCAGCGGCCTCTCCAGCAGGGGGCCGCAAAGATAAGGAAGTACCAAAAAGATATATAAGATAGATATAGTTTAAAAAAAAACACTGGATACTGTTACTCCTCAAAATGAGATAACTTGCTTGGGGTCTTAAAACGGTCAAAAACATAAAGGAAAGGCCAATGAGACGCTCACAAGGCTTGTTAGCAGAGGGTAAGCAAAACTTTTCAGGTATTTTATTATAGTTTATCCCAATGTTTCAACCTCAAATAGTGGTTTTAATAGGGAGTCAAAAACAAACAATGTGCAAAACTTCCAGACTTCCGATTCTGAGGCTGCAGCGTGGTGCCTGGCTTTTAACATTTTTATCACAAGTATTGTGTGTGTGTGTGTGTGTGTGTGTGTATCTGTAATAAGTGTGTGTATATATTTATATATAGGTGTATATTCTCCTAGCTAAAAGTAAAGTTTAAAAGCTTATAGTGAAAGACAAACAAAAAACCACAAAGCTTACCTTAAGATCCTGCCTGTGAGAGTTTTTTTCAGCCGGCAGCTGGGAGGTCACATGACACGCTGTAAGGGGAAGTCACAGTGTGGATGACTCATCCTTGTTGCAGAGCTGGAGACTTCCTGTGTCTCTCTGCAGGGGATGACTCACAGCCTTCACTGACAGCCGGTCAGTGAAGGATTTGTGAATTGTTGGAGGGAGAGAGAGACTGCAGAAAGTCCCATGCGTAGCTATAAGCATGGGACAAATTTTAAAGCGTGCCTGACATTTCTCAGGTGTCATAGACGCCCACACAGGCATTAATGCTATAACTGGACACAACAATCAAATAACCCGTAGTAAAATGCAAAATATGTTTACTTTCATTATAACAATAGCACAAATTGCATATTTGAGTACAAAAGGCCAGATCCAGAGCATTCTGTGCATGTGTGCACATGGTTATAAGGACGCACAATGAATGATTCTGGATTATAAAAAGTGACGGCAGATAAGAGCCACATGGCCCATCCAGTGTGCCCATTAAAACCCCACTGTAAGCCTTTCCGATGCTGGGGTTTGATAACCGCCATGCATACAGTGTGTGTGGATGGTGAGCGGGGGAGGTATTGAAACATACAGTAAGGGCTTGGTTATGCTCTTACCTACTGCCCTTCTTTACGCACTAGCTCCATTTTATGTTGAGTGGGTGCCTAAAAGTTAAGGTATTGTCCAGGGTATGGAGGTGCTGTATATGCGAGGGGAGTCTTTACGCTCACATGTACTGAATATAGGGTCGCACTGTTGTAATTTTGCTTCTGCTGCAGAGGAGTTACAGTCACCCAGCATGCTTAAATCTGAATCCAGTCCTAATTTATGAAAACTCAGAGGTAGCTATGTTAGTCTAGCATCTAGATGTAGCTATTTTATTTGAGCAGATGGCATACAGTGACTTTTAAGTGAAAACACATTTCCTGCCCTTGACAGTGCTATTCAGAATGCAACTGATTAAATGTTCAGCCGGGTGTAATGCTACTGCATATAAAATATAATTAACTATAACATCTGTGTTATATAATGCTTGCTACTTTTGCCATGCAGGCTCATAAAACAATATTTCAATCACATTCCAAATCTGTATTTTGCTTGGAGGAATATTAAAGATATGTATATGTCTAAAATGGCAATAGTGTTAAGCAATATTATTTAGAAGTAAAATTATATTGAGTGTAAAAGCGTGTTATATTTAATGCTGTAACTCTATACACTGGGCTCACAAGTATCTTGTTTTTCCCTTGTTTATTATTTCTATATCTGGATTTTTTTAATCAGTGATTAAAAAAATTGTTGTCACTAGTGGTTTGCAGCCATATGCTATGTGACACATGTGTGTGACAGGAAGTGGGCAGTGGGCTCTGCTTAAGATTTAGAAGAGAAAAGTAACACATTCAATTTTTGCTTCATTTCCAATTAAAGCTGAAGGAGAAATACTGATAACACATACTTAAGTGCTCTGGCCCACTTTGAATGCCGGCTTAATGATGTATGACACTTACTGTAAGGTGCAAATAGTTCACACAAAGGAGTTTCTGAATGGGCTGTGTTGCAGAGAGGTGCGCTCTGAGCTCCGCCTCCTCTCTTCCACTCCTACCGCTTATCCTCAGTGTCAGCTGGTGCGGAGGATGCAGTGATGACGTCGACGTCTTGCCGACAGTCACCATTGCGCATGCGTGATACTATTCGCACGTTAAGTGCGACGCCACTGTACCTGCTTAAACAGCATATTTCATGTATGTGAAAGTCTCCATACACACCCATAACATAACTGCTGTATGGGATATAGCACTGGTTAAAACTATTGCTGCTGCATGACCCTTGTCCTTCTTTATGGCTGAAAGGCATAACCAGGGGTTACAGATTATTGAAGCCATGATACCTGTGTGTACTTACACTGCTGTTATCCTGTTCATTAAACCACAACTTGGTTTAGTTTACGCAGTGTGGACTAACATACCTAACCAGCACTGCTGACCCCTTACAGACCCCAGAAGATTCTATCAATAGACAGTGGCCCATCATGCAATTCATGTAGGGTAAAGTATATTGAAAGGGATGAAAGTGTACATGTCATCAAAGAAGACTGAAGCTTTTGTTATGATTTTGGATGTGGTTATGTGAAACAGTGCCTTCTGACTAGTATTAATGGACCACATCTAAAATTCTTATTTCCCCTTATTTTGGATAAAAAATAAAAATAAAAAACCTAAACGTATCTATTTCACACATGAATTAAGATTGAGTATTATTAATTTATTTTTAGACAGACCTCACTACAGGGCATTATTGTCTGATTACCACCCAAGACCAGTGGTAATCCCCTGTACACACATTTTACGTTTGTGAAAAATACTGTATCAATAACATGACCCACCTTTAACACCCCCTTCCCCTCTGGTAGATCACATCCAGCTGTTGTAGTACAGAGATGTGGAGAAAGCAAGAATATTGCCCCACAATAAAACAAACTTATCTCATCCTAAATGATAGAGCCAGAGATCTAAATGATAGAGCCAGAGATGGATTTCCCCCCCAAAAAAAGTCCATCGCAACTAGCAACCATGGATCCAATAGTCCTCTATGGTCCTGCGCTATTTTTGTAGTTATAAAGTTTTTTTTATATTTTTATAAAGAAATTATAGACAGGAGGGCAACAGGGGTCATTTGAATGCAGGCAAATGGTCAGTGTTCAAGGTGATGCTGTGTTTAAAATTTATTAAACCGCAGCCTTTAGCGACCAGAGTTCATAAATGCCCCACTATAGTGTTCAAACCTCTCATACTGTTGGCATCCAAGTTGTTGCTTGCCCAGATCCTAGTTTACTCTCCCCCTGCCTTTATGTTTTGTCCAGTTCCTCCACTTCTCTCCAGCACCTCCTGCCCCTGTGTTCTCTCCAACCCCTACTTCTGTCCAGCACCCTCTCAACTGACTCCCATCATATCTGTCAACTCTCTCTTCCTCCCACCAGGTGTTTTCTGTTTTCTGCCATTGCACACCCCCTCCTATGATCACCCTTCTCCCCCTTCCCCGATACTTTACTTGCTCCAGGTACTATCTCTGTCATCTTCATAATGACTCTTTCCACAGACAATTAAATAAGTCAGCCACTGGAGCACTGCACTTAAAGCAGCAGTAGGAATTGAAGTCACCCATTAGGAATAACTTATTTGGGGGGCATACCGTATATCCTCTTTGCAGTATTGGATGGATGTCATTAATGCACAAAATAAATTAAATGCTTTTATTAAATCTGCACAATCAAGATGTGTAAAATATTGCGTCCATTTATTCATACCCATTATGATTGTGTTATACTTTGTTATTGGTCTCCTTTGTTAATAATGGTTTGTGATAGCACGTGAGGTTGGGGGTGTTTTATTCAAAAATACACCTGAGGCCAGATTTACTAAGCTGCGTGTTTGGAAAAGTGGAGATGTTGTCCATAGCAACCAATCAGATTCTAGCTGACATTCTGTAGTATGTATAAACACAGAATGGAAGTTGCTCAATCAATTTATAGGTAAATGTAAACAGGTGCATGAAAGGCAGGGGGTTAATCTGCTTGCCACAGAAACAAAAGGAAAGAAAAGCCCCAGCACACTGCCATAAACCAGTAACAAACTATACTGTTCTATCTGTAAAATAAAACACAGAAATGTCCGTTACATAAATTTGCGCAAATATGCGATAAGCCACCAGCCACCGTCAAGGCCTTTCTTTATATGGTGGTCCTAACTCTAATTCCTTAATTCTCTAGTATGTAGTAGGAAAGTGAGAGCTAGAATCTGATTGGTTGCTATGGGCAACATCTCCACTTTTCCAAACCCGCAGCTTAATAAATATGGCCCCTAGTGGGTTATCAGATTCTGAGAATGCCGTATTAGGGGGTTTCCTTAATTATGTATGGTATCTTTGTCATGTTGCTGTAGGAAACTGATTAAGCTCATCTTATCTAGAAAGCCCTTGTCCACAATTATTTGTGTTGGTATTTTGAGCTACCAATAATATGGTATTACTTTCAACGTTAAATTAGTGTATATAAAGTACCAACTGGTAAGTTTTGTATAACAATATACTTACATACTGTCTTATGTAAGTATCAAGTTGAAGAAGTGAAAGGAAAGAGAAGAGCAAAATAAAACCCCAGAAATAAATAAAAATAAAAGTATTATCTGAGTATCAGGTCCACAATGCTGGAATCTTCAACTTCAGGGATCTTGATGGAGGTATCTTGATGACTTGCAAAGAAGTTACCCATCTGAAAGAGTGCTTGCAACAATGTGAAGGCTAGCAATTCAGTATTTAATGTGAAGGTACAGCATCTAACACTAGGTACAGCTGCCACAGATGCTATAACATGTCCTGCAATGTTCCTTCTCCTTGTATCCACTGACTGGTTGCTGACAGCGTAATACTTTTGTCTTGATGGAACGTTAAAGTTTTCTGTCTTCTTGATTTGATATATTAAGGTTCCTGTATATGCAGCTGGTATCAACAGCTTATCCTCAAATGCTATCAATATGGAATATATCTGCTCAGCTTTAACAAATATACCAGAAAATGAGCAGATCAGAATTCACCTGATAATTTGCTCACTATATTGTGTTTCACAGTGGATTGTGCTCTGGCTGGCTCTTTGCTGGTGTCAATGAAGAATGATGACACAGGGTATTTTACACATGAGCGCCAGTCGGATGTCTCAATAGATGATATGACTTAAAATCAGCTTAGCACAACCCAGACTCTGAGGATAACAATATTCTCCTCGCTGACCAATCCAGGCTGTGATACCTTCACAAGTATTCTTGCACTTCAGGTGTCAAGTGACTTTTTTATTCAGATAACTCTTTATAAAGTCGCAATTTACTTTTTTGTAGCTGTAAACAAAGCGATTCTAATGGATTAATCCAGTGCACCTCCAACCAGAAGTCCATCAGCCGGCAGCTTAATATTATCTTCGTAAAGAAAAGTGATGATAGCCAAAGGACACTTTAACTTATCCTGACCTCCCTCCTACTCTTACACCCCCCCCCCCACCCCCCACCCGCGC
>WWET01000919.1:426426-451100 GCA_011038615.1 Limnodynastes dumerilii
CCCCAAGCGACGACCCAATTCCAAACCCCTTTCCCCTCTCCTCATGGAGCCTCTCAAATCTGACATCTCCACCCTCTTCCACTATATACTAATAACTGTCTCTCGGCAGCTTCCTCCCAAACAAAAATCCACTTCTAATGTTGTTTGATATAGTTGATGATGTTAATTTCCATATACTATTGACTAATTGATCACTGTTCTGTTCTGTCAATTGAACATCCTGCTTTAATAAAAAAAAAGTGCACAGCTACATCTGGTGTAAGGTCAAGAACTCAGGTAATTGATGATCCAAATGAGATTAATATTCCAAAAGCTCAATTAAATGGCAATCCTTCATAATATATAATAAATGGGCCTCTATACAAAACCTTTAGGTATCTCCCTTGGTTGGAATAAAATCACACAGTAAGTGGTTAGAAATGGTTTTATTTAGCCCGAAAGTATAGAAATTAATATTTTACTATACAGCACAATATCAAAGAATAAGTGGAACAATAAATGTAGGAATTAAAGATATTACTGAGATAGATAATACTAATATTCAGGTCTTTATTTAGAATTAGAAGCAAATGCTTAAGCAATACATCATTTTCTCTTAGACAAATCACGTTGCTGTGCAAACTTTTGCATTCAGAAAAATAGCGTCAGAGACACAAACCAGATGTCCTGTTTACATGTGCATGTGGATTGAACGTATCAAACCGTCCAATACAGCACACAAGTATGGCACCAGGATATTCTATTCTCAGATCTGAATCTGGGTCAGTGAATCTGTGTGGCATGGAAAGTGTATTGGGGCACTCCAGTTAATACAGTTTGGACAACAAAATGTACTAAAAGCATTGTAAATATACATAGTAGATTACAGTCATAGTAAGAACCTGTGTACAAGTGGGCATTGTAATTACTATTGAAAGTGGAGAAATAAATAGAATGTATGTATCGCAGATTGTGAATTTACATAGCTATTGAAATGAAAGTGTTGTTTCATAGAGATGTAATCAGACAAAACAAGGTCCCATCTGATGAATGTATTCAGCATACAATCACAGCTCAGTTTTCTGATGGCTGTAATGTTGTTTTATTTGCGTATTGTTCAAATTTCACCAAATTTAATCAGCAAGTGGAAGTCATCTCCTGAAAACAAAATAAAATATCAACACATCATTTTCTAAATAATTGAAAACATTTTTTTTTTATAATTTTATACTTCCTCCATATAAATATGTTGCATGAAGCCAAGCCAAGATCAATACTAAATGTTAAGGCCTAATTTATGCCTGAAAAATAACTGGATCAATGAAAGGAGATGAGGGAAATTGTTGCTTAAAGCTTGTGCCAAAATAACCCATATTACAGTCCAGTTTTGGTGATACAGGATCAAATCAAGATTTTAAAATTAAGAGGATAACAGGAGGAATTTTACACCTGGTCAAAACCACAATAGATTGCAGAGAAGGCAAATTTCATCTATTTTAAACAGTATTAGAGTTAAGTGGTAATGTTTCCTCACCCATGTCTAATTACAGTTTAAAAGTAAATCTGGGGCCAGATTTACTAAACTGCGGGTTTGGAAAGGTGCAGATTTAGCCCATAGCAACCAATCAGATTCTAGATTTCATTTAAATATTACATACTAGAGAATGTCAGCTAGAATCTGATTGGTTGCTATGGGCAACATCTCCACTTTTCCAAAGCCACAGCTTAGTAAATCTGGACCCTAGTCTGTATTTGTGTCTAAAAAGCAATAGCAAAGTATCCTCCTTGCATGTAAAGAATAAAATAAATTTGTCCCCCATTCCCTATAAAATTCAACATGATTTTGCCCTAATGTCACTTTCCAAGTGGTTTCCTTATTTTAAAAATCTGGATTGGGTCCACAGTCATCAAGTTATTTGTTTTTCACAACATTAACAATCTATGGGGTGTAATCAATTATTTAAAAGGATTCTCCCTGGGATTGCTTGGTTGCTATCATCATACATGTGGAAACATTTCTGCACTTTAAATGACAGCTTTATACAGAATTTTCTATACAGATGGAGCAGAGACTTCAATTTTTTAATCAATGATTAGCCACTTTAGTGCAAACAAAGCACCAGTTATTAGTACAGACATGTATCACTACAAGATCTAGTAATAAAATTATCCTGATGTTTTAATAACCAAATAAACTGCATATATTAAAGCATTTTAATAATAAAACATAAATAAAAAGGGTTTTAAAAGAAAAAAAGAATACAATTATCAAATGCAGAGGCATTATATTCTAGCACTATTCATTATATTTAAAATCTGGTAGGCAACAGTACAGTAAATAACAATTGAAGCCTACAAATGCTAAGGTTTAGAATGCATGTTTCATTAATTAAATATGATCTTTATGTGTACTGCATGTCTTTACTTGGTCTATTCATTCTTAGCACTCATGTTTTGGAACTCCTTTACTTGGTCTATTTATTCTTAGCACTTATGTCTTGGAACTACTTTACTTGGTTTTGGAACTCCTTTACTTGGTCCATTCATTCTTAGCGCTTAATTTATTTCCTTTTCTGTTTCGTTGGGCAGTTGAAACTCTCCTCTGATCTGATTGTGTGATCTCACACTTAATAACAAAGGACTAGATCTAGAGTTACGTATGTCAGGCCAATTATGCTAACAAGGGGCCAGATCCAGAACACCACTTGTTAGCGAATTTACGCGTGGCGGAGGCGTAAAATCGCCTTTTGGTAAGTACTACGCATGCGCACCATAGAAAATATGCTCAGTAACGTAGCGTAATTGTGAACGTATGGGCCATTCATGTATGTGTCACGTAAATACTTGTGTGGGTGTGCCAATTTTACGTGAGTCCAAAATACATCTGAAATACGTTAAGTAGGCGGGGGTTTGTATTTAAAGTGTACAGTATGGGCGTGCTTAGCTGCGTAAATACGTGTTGCCCATACGTACGTGTGCGGATCACTGCGGTTACGTTGGCAAAAGTTAAGGTAGGGTTTGAAAAGCGTATCTTGACAAAATACGTACATTCAAGGGGTATGCCAAGGGGAGTGTATAGAAGGTACGCACGCGTAAATACGCTACGCGAGTAAACGTGCGGCAAACGTAGTTCTGGATCTACCCCAAGGTGCATAAATGGCCTGATTGGATAGGAGGCGCATGTGCCCTCCAGAACTTAGTTCTGTACGATGCCGTTTCAGAAGAAATGGGCTGTGCTTCCCCTCTGGCCGCTAAGGTGGGTGGGGGGAAGCATGGTAATGGTACAGTGTGGGATGGGTATCCCACACTCATGAGGATCAGCGGTAATACAGACTGCTGATCCCCATGCTTTAGTTAAGGCAGGCTAGTGGCAGCGTAAGCTCATACGAGAGAGAGGGGGAAGTTCACTCCCCTCTCTCAGTCAGACAGAAAGCTTTCCGTGCGTGCGGGGGTCTGGATCTGGTCCAAAATCTAGGAATTTAATAATTATGTTGACTTTAATCATATATCAATATACTTAATATTATTTTTTATATTATTATTTTTTTGTACTTATTATTTGGACTTAAACAATTGAAATAAACAAACAGATTATAATTGAATAAAGAAAAAAAAAAACCTTACATGTCCTTTTAAATATCTTGCATGTGATGAGGAGAGTTGCAGCAAAAGCAGGAAGCAGAAATATATTTCTTACCAGAAACACTATGTTTGATGTGACATCACCAGCTACTTCTGTAAGGATTGAGAAGAGAAGTGCGTTAATAATATGTAATAATTAGGCCAGTGTAGGCTGTGTAATGGTAGAAAGGCTCTATCAATTAATTTGTCTAATCAGCTCCAGTCCATAGAGCCCATTTATGCAATTTGTGACTGTACGTGGGCTTACCTTACTAACTAAGGACCAAAGTACTTGAAAAATGTCAGGATTCACATAAATGATTTCAAACATAGGCAGTCTATAGCTTTCCGGAAACTAAAATGCCGGCAGCATTCGCTGATCAACAGCTTTCTATCAGACATGTTTGTTCGGCATCACAATGATGCTGACCCTAACCATAACCCTAATCCCAATCCTAACCCTAGACCATAACCTATCCCTAATTCCTAATCCCAACATTAACCACTAACTGGGAAAGCAGAGCTGAGCTCAGTGCATGGGTACAGCAGCCAAAATGTAAAACGTCGCCGGTGTACCCGTGCCAAAATATATCATTTCTAAATCCAACTAATGTCCAAAATGTTATGCAGTCAGATTTATCACTATCAGAATAGCGTTTGCCAACAACATGCCAAAGTAACATAACAGAGAAGGAGGTGGTGATACCCAGTTTAGACAATCACATTTGTATAAAAGACATTGGGCCGGATCCAGAACTACGTCCGTCTCTCATAGACGGACGTAGTTCAATAAACAGTAACTACTGCGCATGCGTAGTAGCTATGGTACGTAATCTGCGTATCGTTTCGATACGTAGATTACGTATATGCGTTTTTTAGACCTATCTGACTAAAGGAAACATATACTGTACCTATGCTGGAGGTGCTGTACATTGCCGTCGTTTTATAAGTATCTGGGTCATCTCTGTATAATATCTGAAATGGTATAAATGCCACTAAGCCATTATCCTGAAAGACAAGGCAGGTCCAGTTTATATTTCCATCGCTGACATCCTTAATGAGAACGCTGCTTTCTGTTATTGTTTTATTTAGTATTTGGGTCTTTACAGGCACTGAACCTGTTTTGGTCATTTTCACCCAAACTAAAATAACATTAGTGTTAGGCAACAGATGAGAGACGGAGCAGGTGAGGGACACATTGTCACCACGGAAAACTTCACCGGATGGAGATGCTTTCACTGAAAGACAGAGGTGTTACTTATTCACATTTATTCACGTGTAGAATTTAACAGCTGTGTCTGCCCATTGTTCTTACTAATACATTTATTTATTTACTCATTTATTCGCATTTAAATCATACATCCCAAATGTCTCAATTTGTCGAGTCTGTCCCTGTGCAAAACATGGCAATCAATCAGTGTATCGAGAAGAGTTCACAGCGCTATCAAAGTGCAAAGCACACACCCAGAGGTGTGCTCACTCTCTTTGGTGAGAAGGCCACACCACCATAAGAAGCTTGGACTGGATCCAGACTTAAGAAAGAGCTTGAAATTAAAAGAGGAGTCAAGGTAATTCTATTCTTTGCATGCACAGATATATCTTTGAATTGCTTACTGCACACAGATACTGACCAGCGTTACTATCATACCCTCCAACATTTTTTACAGGAAAATCGGTACACCTGGGGGGCGTTTCCATGAAGGGGGTGCGGCTTGTCCTGAGAAGGGGCGGGGCTTTAATATATTTTTATTTTACATGAGCTTAGAACTCATAGGAGAGAGTCCTATCACTATAGCAGTGCTGTAGGAGTCTATCCCTGCAGCTCTGCTACAGTGATCAGATGTTTCAGGACTGGAAGGTGAGTATAGGGTGGAGGGAATTGCTGGGTCAGAATTCGGTACAAGAGCCCTTTTAGCCGGTACAGATCACTAAAGAAAGGTACTGTACCTGCTAAATAGGCACAGTTGGAGGGTATGTACTATCACACTGTTATTTAGACTTGGGATAGGAAACATCACCTCTCAACTCTAATACTGTTTGCAACAGATGAAATATGACTCCCTGCAATTAACATGGTTTAGCCCAGGAGTAACTTTCCTCTCTTAATTTCAAGCTCCTTCTTAAATCTGGATCTAGCCCATTGTGTTCAATTGAATACTCAAGTAAGGGTAACTGCAAAGGATCTGCTATTAAACCTGTATCCAGTCCTTTGTCCTTAGCCTTACTTGGGTATTTAATTGAATACGACTGGAATCAGCATGATGTGCATATATTGCCATCTAGGGAATGCCTTTAATATAAAGCTATGTTGCATTACGTGCCACGTGAGCGACTTGACCATTCCTCTTCATAGAATCATAGAAAGTGACAGCAAATTAGAACCACCTGGCCCATCTAGTCTGTCCTTCCCGACCACCCTCACCACCAGAGGCAGGCGGACTGGGCCGGGGAAGGGTGCTACGCCGCCGTCAGATGTTTTAAGGGGAGTGTCATGGGAGTTGCCTTGCCATTTAGGCACTTAGTTTTGTGAATCCGTGCGTACTTATCTCACTCTTAAGTGTGACTATGATCCATTGTATTTAAAAATAACTTTTAACTTTAATGTTTAATAAAACGTGAATGTTGTGTAAAACAAAGATAGAAAAAAGGGAAAAATTAGAGAAAACCATGTACTAACTGTTGCGCTCTACTAATTCTTAACTCCTCTATGCAGCTCCATAACCCCCTCCCTACTGCACTGTATAGTGTTATATTGCTGTGCACCATTGCAGGATAGCAGTGAATGGTACATTCCCCGTCACAATAGAGGTATCCAATATGGCCTGTCCCACCCAAATAGGGAAGTTATGCAATAATGACTATGGGTCATACTATACCTGCTACAATACACAAATATTTGTGGCCAGTGGTTGTACTTATTTTACCTTCTCTGGTTCCTTTACATAACCAACTCCACATTAATCCACAATTAGGGCCTGATCCAGAGCTACGCTGGCCCTGGTGCACTCCCCCTGTCACTCCCCATGTGTGAGCGTAGCTACACACAGTTACGCCAGCTGAAGCCACCGTAACTGTGTGTAACTACGCTCACACAGCAGCGTAATGAATGAAACCCAGCCGTCCCTTACCTAATTGCCCAGCTTGTACTACGCTGTAGTTACGGACGCTAGAAAATATGCCCGGCACATGCACAGAACGGCATTTCTGCTGTTCTTACGCATACGGCCTCCGTAAAAACGATAGCGGCCATAGGGCTGGATCAGCCCCTTAGTCTCTTACACAGTCCTCTCCTCATCCACACACAGCGTTTAATAAGAAGTTCCTCTGATGTATGTTTGTAGTGTTCTCCAATGATCACCCAGTTATTTTACTAATAATATGAGCTGTAACAGCATATAAGCTCAGAGTCAGCTCTGTGTTTTTGTGCACATTGTATTCATTTCTCATTGCTCATACATTGCTGTGTATGGCCAGGGACTTTAAACTCAGTCAATTAGTAAACTCTCTTTAAAATGACTTTGGGTAAAGATTCATTTATTATTAATTTACTTAATCCATTAATTAGAGATAATATATTCTAAACATGGTTTACTGTTTCTCTGTTACTACCTTGCTGTCTGTTTCTATGATCCCTATAAGAGCTATTATACAGACTCATTACTCATTAGTAAGGTATGCAGCATATGCTATAGCAGACACAGCAATTGACAAAAAATGGTGGATCTAGGTCAGTGTTGGCTAACCAGTGATACTCCAGGTGTTGTGAAACTACAATTCCCATCATGCTTTGTCAGATATCCGCTATTCTTTGGCAGTTAAGGCATGCCGGGACTCGTAGTTTCACAACACCTGGAGTGTCACAGGTTAGCCAACACTGATCTAGGTACTGCTGGGCTCTATAGACAAATATGGATTGAGCCTACCAAAGCCACAATACAGAATGCCCCCCCCCACACTTGCCAGTCCTAAGAGGGCTTCTACTGCGGCCTCTACTGCACCTGCGCCAAAATGTTCTAATGAAGAAGAGCCCTCCCACACACACACACACACAGAGTGGGCACAAGTGCAGGTTTGGCATTTGGAACCCCCACCACTTTGGGTGCTGTTGCAGTCGCAGTCCCTGCTCCCACGGTAGTTACGCCCCTGTAGGCAACCTGCCAATCCATGATGGATCCAGAGGATCGCTCATATGCTGTCCATCGGTAGGTTTTATTGCTCAAAGTTTCTACAAAGAATTGGATTTCAGATATTTGTAAACAGCCCTTCACTAAATGTCATTTTCATTGACACTTCCCCCAGAAAACTGTTTTGCTTTATTAATAAGACCCTTAGTATTTTAACACCTCTTTTACAGGCTGTATCTCTGCATAGAATATAATCTATACATAATAACCTTGAGAAATATGTGCGGTTATGTTCAGTAAATCCCAGGATGATTGTTGTAACAGCATCTAAAAGATTTAATGGGGTTATTTTAATATTTCCAACAAGATTAAGCATTTAAGTAGACTACACATAGAATAAAGTAACTTGATCACTCTTCTGTCATGTACAACAATGGGATTAAACATTAAAAGAGTGAAAAATGCCTTCGTCCCTATTCCCTGGATCATTTCGCTTGACAACAGGTGGGCGGGAGCACTACGGGCAGTGGGGGGGATGGTCATTTTAGCATAGAGACGTGCTTTACGCATGACGCTCTATCCAGACTTCTGATCGGCCTCTATTTCCAGTGAGGGCAGATAGGAAATCTTAATGTAGGGGTCAGGACTCAGAAGGCTGTGTGAGTGAGTGGACTGGCCTCTCCTTACTCCCCCCTCCCCACTCCCGCTCACACAGGCGGCTGAATCCACCTGGCTCTGTGTTTGGAGCTTTAAACCCAGCATCGGTGAAAGTTTGGATCCGGCCCAGTATTAGCAAGTGTATTAAAAACAGTCACAGAAGAAGTAACATTTACCTTCAGTGGTAATGATTCTAAAAGTCGTTCCAACTGTCCGGTCAGAAATGTGACACTTGTATTTTCCGGAGTCTCTGAAATACACCGGCGAGAGTTTTAGGACAAAGTTAGAAGAAATCTCCAGACGACCATCAAAGTTGCTGTCACTCATTATGTTGTCATTTTCCACTTTGATGGTGGCTTTCCTCTGTGAATCGGAGGAGGTCCAGTCCCATTGTACTTGTGTGGCCTTGCTGAGCCTGTTACAGGGCACGATCAAGTCTTCTCCAACAGGTCGGAACTTTACCATCTCTTCTGTCGTAGACTCTGTAGTTAGTACAATAAATGAATTTAGGTCAACAAAGGGAATACAGTGTCTCTAATGTGTAATTATCACTAGGTTTACCATATGCTTATTCCTGTAGTATGCTGCTTTATCCTTGTTATGCTCCACATATTTGTCATTATTTTGCTACCACTGTTTTGGCACTTAGTGGTATGGAACCTGATTCAGACTTAAAAAGGAGCTTGAAAGTAAGAGAGGAAATTTACTGCTGGGCAAAACCATGTTGATTTCAGGGGGAGTCAAATTAATTGTATTCTTTGCATGCAGAGATATATCTCTGAATTGCTTACTGCACACAGATACTGACCAGCTTTACTATCACACTGTTATACTGGGCGTCTACTTAGGAACTTAACTGCAAAACCGCTCCTTCATTTGGTCATTTAAATGCCTCTCTCCACCCAAGTCTTCGGATCTGCCGAGTTCATTATGCATGGAAAGCCCATTTTTGCATATGTTACTACGAACCTACAGATTTTACGTTCCTAGTGTATGAGCATGGAATTTACAAACTTAAGTCCAACGCAAATAGCGTATAAAAGTTACTATGCATGCACAGTGCATCCGTTCTTAAATATACGCACCTAACATCATACGAATTCTTAAGTGTGAATCGGGTCCTTAATTTAAAGCTCCTTCTTAAGTCTGAATCAGGCCCATGGTCATAAGCCAAAATTAATGTCACTGTAATGCAAAGAACATTTGCCCCTCGCTTTTTTTATATTTCAGAAAATACCATTAGAAATAGCAAAGAAACTCCGGGCGCAAGGCCCCAGCCAGTAAGTTGATTTTTAAGATTAAACTAGTTTCTAACTGAAGGTTGAGGGAGCCATTTTTCCTTTTTGCTCCTAGCGCTACAATTTTTAGCTATGGCTCTGATGAAAACTCCTGGCATAGGACCAGATCCAGAGTTGATAACGTCAGGCCAATTATACACGCAAGGTGGCATGATTTGACCAGAGGGCGTATGCTCTTAGTTTCATATGCTGCCTTAATCAGAAGAAATGGGCTTTGATTCCCCCCTACCCAGAAGTTAGGGGGCCCTTCTGCAGGATTTGTACATGCCCCCCCCCCTTTATTCTGAGACAGGACTGTCCCGATTTGCGGACCTCAAAAGGGGCGGGACCTAACTGTGCTTTAAACTCTGCCTCTTGGCCCACAAATCGGGACAGTCCCACAACAGGGGAAGGGTGGCTCATAGATATTTCTTCCCTAAAGATCTTAGAGGGAAGAAATAGATGCTGAATGGGCCCCCTTTCTCCTGCCAACCCTGGGTGCAGGATGAATGCCACAGGCCCCCCTGTTCTGAGGAGCTTGTGTGCACTGCACACCCATTATAGATGTGCCCCCACCCGCTAAGTGGTAAGCATGGTAATCCCACACCCGTGCGTATCAGAGGTCATATGAACTGCTGATCCACAAGCTTTAGTTAAGGCCGGCTATAAAGCCCGTGAAAGAGAGGAGTGACAGGGGGAGTTCACCCCCCCTCTGTCGGACGGACAAACTGCCGCATGTACGGAAAGCATCAAGAGTCCTGATCTGGTCCATAGTGCTGACGAGGACTTGATCCAGAGATCCAAGTGCAGTGCCATATCCGTGTTGTATCTTGTCCCATGCAGGCAAGGGGAGGCTAATCCCCTCTCTTTTAATGTGTAATCATCACACTTTAACTTGTATCACAAACACATGAGGCTCACCATTTCACACCTTGCCTGTGGTTATTATGATACACACAAAGAGAAACAAGACAAGAAAACAACCTGTGTGAAAGAGTTTCAGATGGTTTGGGCTCATGTGAACTGGGTCACGCAAATTCCACCTCACCTGCTGGACAGAACCTCTGTAGAACACTGCTGATTTAATTCCCCCAAATACATAGTTTGATTAGAATTAGAAGACCAAGATGTGGTGTAAAATGTCAGAGCAGGGAAGATGAGTAAAGGACAGAAGCAATAACAAATTTAAATCTAATTTCAGCACTGGGCAGGACCAGTTATTTACTATTAATCATTTTTACCCATTCATTTCACATAAAAAACGGCTTTTGCACAAAATATGTGTCACTGGTTTTACAATTGACTCTTACTATAGTTTTTTGGATGTTGAGTGCAGACAATATTCCACAGCCCTAGGAACACATTTTAAAAACAATTTTACAGATTTAAAATAATCTAATCTAATAAAAAAATATATTACATTTACAGGAACAAACGCTTCTCAGTCAAACAACAGACGGTGTTATATGGAATAGATTTACAGATCTGTATAATCCTATGTGTTAGGGAAAAAAATGAGTGCTATGTAATGATAGCACAACACATATATCATTATTGCAAATATATTAAATAGTTGCTATTATATGGATAGTCAGTTTTATTGAAGCATTAGTTTATTAATACACAGTGCACCACATAAAACCATGGCCGATCCAGAGTTAGGGATTAGGAATCGGATTCACAGATCCGGTGTGAGTTAGGTGAGGACAGACCCGCACCTAACTCACCCGTCCTGCTTCCCCCCCCCCCTTTTAGGTACCTTATGGCACTTATGAGTGCCATAGGGCTACCTTAACTATCCGTGCAATGTCCATCACGACATTGGGGTAGATCCAGAACTACGTTTGCCGTACGTTTATTCGCGTAGCGTATTTTCATGTGCGTATATTCTATACACTCCACTAGTAACACCCCTTGAACATTCGTATTTTGTCAAGATACGCTTTCCAAACCCTGCCTTAACTTTTGCCAACGTAACCGCAGTGATCCGCACACGTACGTATGGGCAACACGAATTTACGCAGCTAAGCACGCCCATACTGTACACTTTAAATACAACCCCCCGCCTACTTAACTTATTTCAGACGTATTTTGGACTTGTAAAATTGGCACGCCCACACGTAAGTATTTACTTGACACATACGTGAATGGCCCGTACGTTCACAATTACGCTACGTTACTGAGCGTATTTTCTATGGTGTGCATGCGCACTACTTACCAAAAGGCGATTTTACGTGTCCGCCACGCGTAAATTCGCTCCGAAGCGTTGTTCTGGATCAGGCCCAATGTCATTAGTTGCTTTCTCCTTTCTTTTAACTACATTTCTCTCATGAGATACCGCCAATGACCTGATCCTGAACACATCTAAGTCCTGCCATTCAGATTCTGATATCTGGATCCTATTTCTTACAGTATCCAGAAATCCAGTCATCAATACTGAGACTGCCAGTTCTCTGTAATTGGGGTTAACTTTAATATCCTGTTATTGTGTGATGTGTGTGTAATGCCAGGTACCTCCCCCCCTCCCACTTCTACCCAAACCCTCCCTGAGGCAGCATTATGCCGCCTCTTTTTACCTAAAATACTCCTGGCGGTCTTTAAAGAACTGGCACGTAGATTGCGTAAAGGACCTACTACGCATGCGCAGAAGGTCCTTTACTAAAGACCGGCACCTAAGAAGCGACTGCTTCTTAGGTGTGAATCCGGCTCTAGAACAAGAAAGGTGTAAAAGTGCACCTAGATAAACCATTTTGCAATGTGAGTGATGAGAGGGAAGTTGAATATTTAGCATGAAAGGAAAATAGTTTGCTTATAGCTCACAGACACCAAGGGCCGGATTTACTAAAGACGATGGGCCGTATTCAGAGCCCGGAGTTTTCCGATGCGTGCTACTGCGCATGCACAGTAATTTTATCACGTCATCTACGTTGCTTGTTGCAACGTAGATTGCGTATACCCGGTCTTTAAGATATATATAATTTTTTTTTACGTATTTATTATAATGTAATGTACTAATGTAATTGTACTCATCATTTCTAGTACTAAGCATCTTGTACTACAGCTCCAGTTTTGTACAGTCAAATACTTTCTAAAATAATAAAACGCATTTAAAAAAAAAAGATCTGTAAAGTGAAAAATATGAATCTGTCAGTCCAAAATGCACTAAAGACCAGTCTTATGATAAATATAATATATATAATTAAATGGCAGCACATTTGATTTTGCACTGACAATATATGAGTGACGCTGGTGAGCTGTCTTTGAGGTAAGGCATTTCCGGTTAGTGCATTAAGTTTATACTCACTCTCAGTTAATTCCAGTGAAGTCACAGATAGAACCTCGTCACCACAGACACAGGTATATGTGCCCCTGTTATTCAGTGAAAAGTCAAGGATCAGGATATATAAAGTGTCCAAATAGACAAATTCATGGGTATTGCTCCTTCTTACAAAAGATCCAGAGAATGATGGTTTGCTGGATGTGGGAGACTTACATTGGATGGTTATATCTGCCCCCAGCGATAAATATTTCTCTTTATATGCTGTAAAAAAAGATCACCAAAATAATATAAATAAAAAGAGCAACAAATACTAATACTTAGTGTAAAAATAGTTTATTGTATTATTGTAACACTATGCATCGCTGTAGATATAAAGGCACTTCCATATTCCAATATTATATGACAGTTTTCCTGTCTGGTTATTTTTTTTATTTATTCATAATTGTTTGCTCTTATTAATGGAAAGGGGCATGACCAGACAGAGCCACTCAGGACTGGGGGCGGGGCTAGGCGGGACGGCTGCCCGATAAAATAGCATTTGGCACTGTATGTATGAGCACTGAGTGCTGTTTATAAATGCTTTGCCAGCAGCTCAGCTCTTTTATGCTGACAGCTTTCTTACAGTGGAAGGAGTGCGACTGTCATGGGCCCCCCTCTCCTCTGGGCCCTGTAGCAGCTGTACCACTTGCACCTTCATAATTTTCTATTAATTTCTCAATGTCTCATGTTAGGTTGATTTGCAGTAGGAGGTCTGCTGGAATTATTATGGTGGAGTAAATGGCCCATTCCTTCATCATGGTCCCCATATGCGTTACATTGAAGAACGGCCAACGTGAAAGCACAGATTGATTCTGACTGGTTGAATAGTCACCTCAAGGCTGTGTATATCAGGAGCAATGACAGAGTTAAGCTATGCAGATCCCAAAGCAAATTTGTACCCTATAAACTCTGTTCTGGCTCAGCAAACATGAGGTTAAACAGTAATAGGCAATCCCCTATTGCCGTGCTGCAGTTCCTGTTACACCGTCTGTATGACATTCTAACTGAGGCAGCAAAGCCAGTCTCTCGAGTACCCTCCTCCTCTCCTCCTATTTTGAAAGGGCCGTTCTCTCCCAGCCAGTTTCTTACCCAAACCCTCTCTATGACCCTAACCCTCCCTTCCCTGAAGCCTAAACCTAAGACTCCTCTCCCTGTGGCCTGACCCTAAGACTCCCCTACCAGCAGCCGAACCCTAAGACTCCATTCCCCGTGGCCTAAGCCTAAAACTCGCCTTCCCTCAGGCTGACCCTAAGACTCCCCTCCCCACAGCCTGACCCTAACCCTCCCATAACTGCAGCCTAAATCTAGACTCCCCTACCCACAGGCTCACCTTAACCCTCCTTTTCCATGACCATAACCCTCCCTTCCCAAGCGCCTAACCCTAAAAGTCCCTAACTCACCTCTCCAGTGGGGTCTGCAGTGGGTGCAAGAGAGTGCAACAGGTCCGGCGCTCAGCATACTTACCCATTCAAAATTACTAAAATGGCTGTCTTTGTAAATAGAGACAGCTGAAAGTGACCTTTCGGCTGTCTCTACTTCCAAAACAGCCATTTCTGGCTGCAGACTTACAACACTGTACCCTCTCTTCCCCAAGTTGCAGGGAGGCTCCTAATGCACTAGACTTGAATCTCACAGAAATGAACCTGATCCATTTGTATAAGATTCTGTCTGCTGAGAGCTATCAGATCAGCAGCCATGTTTCACTGTGGTCAGATCTCCTCTACCATCCCTGTGGCAGGTATAAATGATAAGAGACAGACAGAGGTGACTGCTGTGCACTAATCATAGTGAGTTGCATTTAAACAATGTGCACACAGTTATAACCAGCTCTACTGACTATTAATCAGTCCAATAAAAGGTCACATTGTTTTTCTTTTTAATAATGCTTAATAAACTAACTTCTATGGACACCACACTCCACAATTTTTAGGGGTTTGTTTTTTTGTCAATGTATTACTTTTAAAAGTTTTCAAAACGATGTTAAGATTTAACATTACATATAGTGCGATAAAAATGAAGGGCCGTATTCAGACTTAATAACGTTCGCAAATATACACATGCTGTGTGTTAGGCATTGGCAACCCGCGGCTCTCCAGATGTTGGAAACCAAAAATTCCCATCAAACCTTGTCAGGTACCGGCTATGCTTTTGCAAGTAAAGCATGATGGGACTTGTAGTTCCGCAACACCTGGAAAGCCGCAGGTTGCCTATACCTGCTTCGTGTGTAAGGTGGCATTTTTTTTGCGCTCTGTGCATGCATGCGGCAGATGTTACGTATCAGAGCTCACTATGCTTGAGTTGATTTCCACATGTGCACAAACTCCGTACAATAACAAGCCTCACTTACATATCTGCTACAATACATATACATATCACAGCCAATTTGTCTATGCATTCTATAAGCATGGAACAAGAGTGTAACCATTCAGTGTGCTACAGTCTGTACACTAAACTCTGGATCAAGTTCCAAATTGTTGACATGAAGTAATCCCAATTTTAACTATATATTCATCTTGTTAACTTTACTGTATCATCATAAAGAAAATTTCTGGCACAAGGTACTTAACTGATTACAAATGCTCTTATTTACCTATATTAATCAGAAACAAGGTCCTTATTGTGATTGGCAAAACACTGGTGCACCAACAAGACTGATAGTTAGTTATAAGTTTCTAAAAAGGAAAAGCGTCGCTTGTTCATTCTTGGTCACTCAGAAACATTTGAATTGAGTGTTTTTGTTTATTAAAAGTTAACTGTTATTGAAAATTATTAAAAGCAAAATCTAATAAAAAAAGATAGATAAGTAGGAAATAATAAAATATTTGTACATTCTGACAATATCCACCTGGTATCGACTTGTAAAATTGTCACAGTATATTGACAATTTTATACGTTATAAGAGTGTACAAATATTTTATTTCCATCTTTTTTTATTAGATTTCGCTTTTAATAATTTTCAATAAAAGTTCACTTTTAATAAACAAAAGCACTCAATATAAATGTCTGAGTACCCAAGACGCTTTTCCTTTTTAGAAACGTATATCTAACTTTACTTTATAACTGGCAATTTTTTTTTTTTTTAAAGCAGACAGTTTAATAGGTTATTGTAATATTAAATTGTGTACTGTGCTTAAAAGCCCACAGACCCACTCTGGAAAATGCTAGCAGAATATGTGCAAGTACTACAACAAATTTATACTAGTATTACATCATGAAAAATAAAATAGTATTATAGATACTGACCAATGCAAGTAGGTGCTAGCATTTCCAAAAGCATATAACAGAAGAAAGACCAAGAATTCTGCTTAATTTCCATGATGGCAACTCAGCTTACAGCTATGGTGAAATACAAAATATGATTGCAGGCATTGAAAAACTTTAGTCATTTACAACCACTTCCTGCTTGAGCAAATGACAACTGACCACAGCTGTTAATGGTAATGCATTTTTATATTATATTTATCGCCAGTGATCTGGAGGGTAAAGAAAAGGTTAAATAGTCATGTCATTATCATTGGTACTTTCCAAATTCAGATGCCTAGTAAATATGCAGCAATTTATAATGTCTTTATAGGACTTATTTAATGAGAAAAAAAGGATGGGAGTTGTCTGAAGCAACAATCAGAATTTAGCTATCATTTATATACGGTAATTTGTTCTTGAAACTAAAGCCAAAACCTGATTTCTTGCTATGAAATTGAGTTGTGGTTTCCAACTGTTGATTCAATATATTCAATATTTTCTGTCAGTGGTGGAACCTATGACATGTTTATGCTACTGTTCATTTAGATAGTTGTGTCTTGAGTTTTTCGTCTCTATAATTTATTGTATTCCTACTGTAGAGTGTGTGTATCCTTTGTCATGTTATGTAACTAAGTCTCTATATATGAAAATGCACCTATCTCTTCCTACAATGTAATTGTTAATCTAAAACCCCTTTCACATCACCACCAAATAAACGGGTTTTTGGCCAAAAACCCAGGTATGTGGTGGTGATGTGAAACATCCCTTTTTCGGTGACCCGGGTCTGACCTGGGATTGAGCCCCGTGAAAAATGGAAGGGTTTTTCCCAGTTCTCACATGGGAATGGTGTCAGTGTGAAAGGTTCTGTTGTGTTTTTCAATACAGGTCTTTCACAAAGAAGCCCCGAATGGGGGAAATGCGATGTAGTAGGTGATGTCATCACATGCTGCAACAGCACTTCAGACATCGTGGTGCACTGGCAAGATAAAGAGGTGAGAGAGCTCCTGGCCATAAGAGGTGAAGAAGATATCAAGGCCCAAACACCTGAATAGTGAAAGATGCTCATATTTATTTTAACATATCAAAAAAGTTGGAGGAAAGGGACATAACAAAGACGCAACAACAAGTGGGGAACAAATTAAAGGCCCTGAGAAAACAATTCTCTAAAGTCAATGACAGCCGCAAGAAAAGTGGTGCAGGGCCGATAAAGTGCCCATTATATAAACTTTGTAACAAGGTCTTCTGCTGTTCAGCCAGCTGCAATCTGTTGGACCTGTCTTCCTCACTGACAGCAGCAGCGGAAATACCATCATCCCAAACCAGCAAGGACTCCAAAGCATTCTCACCACTGATGTTCGAGGATACCCAAGATGAGGACAGTTCCTTGGAAGACTCTCTTGTGACCAATGTGCTCAGGATGAGCCAAATGTATACTTAGCTTTGCGCATGAATAGTAAGTCTCTAGTCTATATAGTCTAGTTATAAGGGCTAGCTGAACAGGGGCCAAAGGTGACATCTTCCCACCAGACAGCTCCTATATAGGGTACTTTAGGTAAAGTCAAATGGTCACCTGTATTTTTATTTCTAGGTAGAGAGATGACTTTTATAGGGGCATTTAAAAATACATTTTATTTATTTTATTTTATAAATAAATGAATAATAAAATAAATGAATGCATAAATGTCTAAACAGGTTTAATATGAAAATGTTCTTATTTCTGCTAATTGTCTTGGAATATAATGAATATTAATCCAAAAGGAAGAAAACCGATGGTTGGCCATGAAATGCACAAAAGAGATTAAAACATAAACTTTATCATTTAATAAAAATATATGTTTTAATCCCTCTTATCTGACAAGCTTTGTGCATTCCATGTCCAACTATCATTTTTCTTCCTCTTTGATTGATTAGATGTTGCAGGTTGTGGTGATTGCATCTCCATCCAATATATTACTTATTATGATGATATATTTAGGGTGACAGTCTTAAATAGATCAGATGTTGGAGTGCGGTCTCCATTCTTTGTGTTAAAATAATGAAAATATTACACAAAATCATGTTGACACCTTTGCCAAAAACATGAAATGACCCCACACCTTGAAATGCCTAAATAAATCACTTTTGGTTTAACTTATGTATATGTAATGCTCAATTTGTTGTCTGTTAATGAACTTATCCAGAAAAAATCAGGCCAGTTCAATGGAATAAGGTAGACAAACAGGAAAAAAAACAATACTGACCCACTTACAGCCGAAAGTTATCTCTCCCGGAATAGCCAGGAGACTCCCGAACTTCATATAGGGCCTTATTCAGAGATGAGTTTTTCCAAAGTACACAATTATACGCACGCATGTAGCAAGCCAACACCCACCAACACCCATCACTCCCCTTTCATGGCCGTGCAATCGTAGCCTTACACCTCCATAGAGCACCTCTAACTTTACGTGTGTCCATACGTGCGTATATGTATGCCATACATGCGATTCTATGTAACTGCACCCTCAAAGACTTATTTAAATGTCTCCCCCCACCCTCTTTCACGTAACTTTTTATGTACGTATTTCAACCCCACCCCTCCGTACGTATGTCCCCAAATGCGATTCACATGTCCGTGCCTAATGCACTTACGTACCTATATTCTACGTAACTTACGTAAATGAAGTTTCTAGGCATGCGCAGTTAAAACATGCCTAAAAATACGCACACAACTCCACGTGAAAACGGATCTGTGAACATGGCCCATAGTGTTCCCTTAATCCCAGGAGAGTAGACCACACTCCTGCATTTGGCCCACAATGCTGTTATCCAAACGTCATCAAACCCCTGAAGACTGTGCTGTTTCTCCTACCCATGAACTCCTTGAGGGTAGAATAAAAAGTTGGCAAGTATATTACAAGTGCATTCATTCGTGACATCAAAGAACGTAAAAAAAAAAGAAAGTCTGGCTTCTGAATTATTCTTAGCATTGTGGTTTTCATTGCCAGTTATGTGTGCTTTGTTTACTTTATAACATAACTAATATATTCAGCTAAAGCTATTTTAATTAATAATACTTCTACAGCACCATTAAATAATTTGTTCATTTTTAATTCTGCGTCTGGCCTTAAAAATTATTTGTAGAGTTTTAATGGTTTCATAATAGAGCATACATAATTACCAGCACGCTTGGAATTAAAAACAAATGGTTATATGAAATAAACAACATCAAGGATGAATCTGCAGGAAACTATATATACATTAATATGGCTTAATGGAATGTATCTGTAAACACAGATTATTTCGTTGAAATAGGCATTGATCTTAATTAAAAGTTGCATACATTACATTAAAGATGACTTTTTTTATTGTTAAAGCAAGTGTCTTCGTCCACATAAACGTTTTATAGTCAAAGAAAGAGCAAGAAAATTCTGTGTGCCATTTTCTATGCTACTTTTATCTCCAAATTTTCTCTGCATGCAGAAATAATGTATATGGATGTAAACTTGTTGCATGAACATAATATTAGTGCACTTAGCACAGGGAGGAAAAGCTTAAAACAGTCAAAAATGATAGTGAAACCAATTGCAGGCTCTGGTGATAGGGTTTAGACACAGCCCTTTACAAATCCTGCATTTGCCCCTAGCTCTGGACATCTTCTATCTTTTGCTGCTCTGTGTTGCAGTTTTCTTCTATGTTCATCCACTGATCAGCCATGTGCAACTTAGGATCTGTTGGTAACCACAGTTGAAACATAAAATAATCTTTAACTTTTAGAATGATGTTGTTCAGTTTTGATGTTTTTTGTATATATGACCTTTTCTAAGATCTATTACAATTGTATTACCTTAATATTTCCAGCAGGTAGATAATGTTCACATTATATTGTATAGTATCATATTTATGTATCTTTGCACAATATGTACTATGCCAGTGCTTGACTTTGTCTAAATCATACTGAAGTGCAGCCATTCATAATAAGGAGGGATAAAGAGAGATCAATAGCCCAAGCAACTGTACTTGAAATCAAATGTGAAATTAATTGCAACTAAACAATCATTTTCCTTGATAGAACAAAGTCTCAAAGGACCATACAGAAAAACAACAGATAAACAAAACACTGATGCATTGTTTTTCAATTTGACATAAAGATTAAGTATATGGAAGTTGTTAAGTTGTTGTAGAAGTTCTGTAACAAAGTCATATGTAACAATGCTGATAATACAAACTACCTTCAAATTGTGTAGTGTCTGTTGTTTGGTATTTATTTGACCATTAACATTTTTTTTTTAAATAAAAGTTAGTTACACATTTATTTTATTTTATTTAAAATAGAGTGTAATTATTTCTCTCTTAGCACTTGCTAATATGTTACACAATTAGTAATGCCTGTATTCTATGTAATGTATTTCCAAGAGAAATCAAATATTTAAATATTGTAACCTTTCAAACAACTCATTTGTGGCTTGTATATATTACTATTTCCTATGATTCTAACATCTATTTTGTGCCTCTAAGACAATAAGGCTAACTGGACACAAATAAAGAGGGGATAATATAGGGCTGGTTGGACACAGAAGGAGGGGGGTCAGTAAGGCTGACTGGATGACTGGACACATATAAAGAGGCAATAAGGCTGGCTGGACATAGAAGGAGGAGCATTAAGATTGACAGGTCACACAGAAAGAAGGGGCAATAAGTGGATAAAGAGATGGAGGGGGCAAAAAATGTTGTCGGGACACACACAAGGACAGGACAATAAGGCTAATTGGACACACAGAAGGAAGGAGCAAAAAGGCTTACTGGACACACAAAAGGAAAGGCTGGCTGGTCAGACACACACATAAGGAAGGGGCAGAAAGGCTGCTGTGGTTACAGACACAAAGGACCAGATCCAGAGCTACTAGCGTATTTATGTTAGCCGGAGTCGTAAAAACTATTTTGCAGGTACTGCGCATGCGCGCGGCAGATGTTATGGCACGTAACTCTGAGCGTACGAACCATAATAGTATCAAGAGCTTAACTACAAACAAAGAGGCGTGCTTTGGAGTCGGGGGAGGCATTTAAATCAAGCTTAGGTGCGTAAGTATGTGCAGCCATTACGGCCGACAGGAGTTACGCTTAGAAAAGTTAAGGTAGGGTTTGAAAAGCGTAAAACGGCAAAAGTACGTACGAGCGAGGGGAGTGCCTAGTAATTACGATAGCGTAACTACGCTACACATAGAAATGTAAAGGGACCGTATGTCTGGATCCGGCCCAAGGAGGGGACAGTTTAGATGTCTGTAGAGACACACAAATGGGGGAGATTGGATGACTTAGAGGCACACAAGAGGGCAGGAACTGATGACTGCAGAGAGACACACACACAAGGTGGGGGAGATTGGATGGCTGTAGACATACACAAACATGGGAGAGACTGGGTAGTTTTACCTTACTGCACTGCAATATAAGTGCTGGGAGGGAGGATGGTGGTTAGTGCTGGGTTGCTACTAGCACCCCCAAGAATAGTGGGCAACAATGAGGTACTGGAAAGGCCTCTTTATCTTTCCGGTGACCATTACAAATGGACAATACAAGTTAACAATAGAAATGTACCCCACGCTCCCAGAAGGGACCCACCCAGTAGAGGAGTGATTATAATAAAAAAACTGTGAGCAAATATTTATTGATTTATCTGTACATTAAAAACCAAGCAAAACGAGAATATACACAACAGGTAAGTCAACACATCAACAATATCTCACTGATTTAACAGCAGAGTGTACAGATTCCAAATGAATGCAAGTGGCCGCCGCAAAAATGCGCTATTCAAAGGGAGTGGACCTCAACCACATAAAGCAGTCCTCCAGCGACAACAAGATAAAATAAGGAAGATATGGGACAATTGTTATATTGACCTCGGTAATGTTGGAAACATGTGCTCTGATGACATAGTATTCCAGGGCCGTATGCAGAGCTCCGGGCGCGTATGCAATGTGCAATGTGCACGTGTTGTAACGCCATCTATGTTTCTTTTTGCAACGTAGATTGCGTATACGCGGTCTTTAAGACCACGTATACGCAATCTACGTTGCAAAAAGAAATGCAGATGGCGTTACAAAATTACTGCGCAGTAACACATATCGGTAAACTCAGGGCGCATATGCAATGCGCCCGGAGCTCTGCATACGGCCCCAGTGTCCAGCCAAGCAACAAATTGATGGTCCGAAAGTAATAATAGTAAATGTGGTTCTCAGTTCAAAGTACACGTAAGAGCAGGACAACTGGGAACCCAAATAAGGGGCAATGGTCTTTATCATAAGGTGAGAACAGTGTAACCTACTTTCCACTCCCTTGCTTCACTTGCTCCTGCGGTAGCTGTCCTATCCAGTATTGCAGGGGCATTGATTTGGGATCTGAACATTCTGTTTAAAGACTATTAATTGTATGTTATTAGGTTTTTCATATTCATATTAATAAAGATACTATTTTCTAGGCATGTAGTGTTTCTAGAAAAAAATGTTCTATGTGTTCATTTATTGAGTTTATCAACACAAATATAGATAGAAAGAGTCCAATACCCCTTTATTTAACAAACAACATTTCTATATATTGTATATAGACCACACTGCTAGTGACAAAAATAAAACTATTATTGTATGCCAGTTACTCAAATGCACTGTGTATTGTATGGTGATAACTAAGGCGCAGTGTGTATGGTATGTTAACAGATAGGATATATTCTGTATTGTTGTCTTAAGTGGTGATCAGTAGTATGTGCTCTGCCTTGCGTAAATGTCAGTAGATAACTCAGTAGCTAACTGTAATTATATGGGTCACTGTAACTGAGAATTAATAGTATTGTTACATGCTCTGGGCTCCCTCTCCAGTGCTCCGGTTACTTACCCCGCTCCAGATGCCGTCTGCCCGCTCTGGCAAATTAGCCCGGGTGGCTGCAGCGCCACCCGGCCCGTCCTCTCCTTTGTTCTCCAGTGTTCTCCCACATACCCCTGCGTCCAATCAGATTCTTCCCATTTCCTCACCAGCCTATGGGGATTCAGGAGCCTCTATTTAAGCGCCAATTGCCCTGTCTTCCGGTTATAGCTCCAGCTTCTCTGTCTTGCCTGCTCTTTTTCTGTCTCTTGATCTCCATGCTTCTTTGCCTTGCTTCTATTTCATTGATTACTGAGTGCCCTCTTATCCTCTTTATTCCTTAGTGTTCCTCTGTCCCTTGCCATCCCTAGCTTCCCTTTGTTTATTACCTTTGTGGATTGTTTGTGTGAGAGTTTGCTGTGTAATTGCCCTGGGCTGTCTTTTCGGTCTGTGTCTGTTAGCGGCTTGCCGCCACCCTGTTCGTTCCGTGTTCTCCTGTTTCGCCCCCTCTGGGGAGTGTGCTCCCACCTGGGGTGAGTCTCTACTCACCAACCATCTCCGTTTCTAGGCTGCTGGTAGCTTTGGTAGTCCTTCTGCCTAACTCACGACATACTGCTGCGGGGGCCGCAACCTCTGGGGTCTGCAGCCCAGACTATCCCCACCATCAGGGGCTCTAGTAAACACCAGACCAGTGGTATAAGTCGTAACCTGTATAACACGCTTTTCACACTGAGCTGTTGAAGATGTCTGTGGGTATAACAGATGATACACAGTTTATTTGCAAATCTCACTCCTACAACCATCCTCCGGCCATGACCCTTTGACCAACCTTTTATAAATATCACTTTACAATGCAGAAAATAAGATGTCAAACTCCACTACAGTAAAAGACACAAAGGATGCTGGTCACTGCATAGTGTTAACCACAGCCTTCACCAAGTACGGAGAGCACAGAGAGCACAGAGAGTCACCTTACTCACTATAAACAGTTCCATACCTCCTTCCATTAGCCAAATACGAGCTGTATCCAGGGCTGTGCTAGCTCTGTGGACAGACTAGGAAAAACTTAAACTCTTCTCTACCCACTCACCACCCTCCCACCTCAGCCACCATTAGCTTTGCAAAAACATCAGTTGTGAAAAGAGAGAGATATATATAATAATATATACATATATGCAAACTTTATCATTTATTGATAAGTGTTAAAATGATGGACAATATGACACACATCGCAGACAACATAGTGCAAAGGGCCTCGCATTAGCTTTAACCATGGTGATAATTGAATTAGTAAGGCCCTGATTAAATTGCCCGTGATATCTGAATTTTCCCTGAATTTACAATGCAAACTTTCATGCGGACCTCTATCCTCTATGAGGTGTGTATTAAAATCCGCAAATTTTACTTATAGTAATAGATGGAAATAGGCGCAATGCACACTTTTTCCCATCTTCGCAGGCAATTGAATCAGGCTCTATGTGTTATAAACCAACTATACTTAATGATTTGTCTATAATAATCTTCAGAATAAAGATTAATAGCCACATTAATAAGCATTTGAATATATACAAATTAAAAGATAATATTTGTGCAAGTGTGCACAGGAAACAAGAAAACACAACTGCA
>WWET01000919.1:460343-490877 GCA_011038615.1 Limnodynastes dumerilii
ATATATGTTTTTTTGGCGTGTGTGTATATTAATGTATATATGTGAATATATTGAATTTTACAACTCAGTGAACTGATAACTGCCACTGCTAACTGCGATTTGCCAAATTCATCCAGTGGAAGGCCTAAAACAGGCTCCCGGAGTCAAGGTTTTGTCCAGCATACACCAACGTGAGGTCCGATCGAAACACCGACCCCTAAAACCTACCAGAATCCAACTTAATCACTGTGCATTGGTTTAATCCTGCAGGGATGTCCGAATGGTTAATTACACTAAATATTGCACTTTGTAAGTATAAATATATATATATAAAATCAATTTCCAAGCAATAAATACAAGATACTGGCTGCTGATAGTGCCTTGGTGTATTTTCTTTTTTTAGTATCTGTAAACAGAGGTAAATATAGTTGCCTTGTAGGCACTTACCAGAATGACTCGCAACACCCTGTTCCAAGGGCCAAACGGAGGAAAATAAAGCCAGTTGAACGAACATCCGACCCCACTGCCCAGTGGAATGCGTCCAGGACCTGTTTCGGACAATCGGACAAGGCTCCTCTCCCTCGGACAGACAACCAACCTGCAAGACTGGGGAGAACGGCTATTAGGGAGGACGCCAACCAGTAGGCTTACGGAAAAGTGTCTGAGCCCTTCCCTGGGGAGTAAGCAACTCTCTCAACCTCCGGTGGGAATGTCTCGTATTTAGTCTGGCTAAATACGAGACAGACCTTACTGTGTCTGCCGGTGTACATGACCCACCGACGAGAAACACACACACAGAGAGAGTCTCGCTCACCTGAGTGCTGCAGGAATCCACCAGGGCGCCGCAACCAACGGTCCACCTAAGAGGAAGCACACTTCTTACCTTGCACAACCTCACCTATTCCACACGGTATTACTCTGGGACACGATCTCCACTCCTGCATCCAACCACAGCTACTCCTGCAATGAAGAACTACAGACGAACAGTTAATCGGAACAACCAAACTTAACACACAATTAACCCGGCTTAAGGCCTCACACTAACTATGTAACTTGAGAACAGGCAACTTTACAACAATAAGGAAATTTATTGCTCAGAGGGGCTGGATACAAGTCCTACAGATTTCGCAAGGAAAGACTTAGGGAGATGTCGCAGTGATAATGCCCTAGGTGCTGCCTGTTTCGAGGCAGGTCAGTTCCACCGGGTACTGCCTATCAGACGGGTGACCGGTAGTAGAGAATATTAGTTCCCACTTCCCCACCGTTTCAGAGATGGTGCAGTAATAATAGCCCTGGTGCTGCCGGTTTTAAGGCAGGTTTGCTCCGCTGGGTACTGCGCACCCAGGTTGTCAACCTGAATAGGGGGTATTTATACTCAACACCACCACCAGTTTATCAGTTCAGCTGGACAGACGGAGGGAAGTACAATTAGGATGGATGTCTGGGCTATATCATGGAGACAACCCACAACCTCACACCAGTAATACGTTGCACAGGAGATGAAGGAATCACAAAATGGAGTATCAGATGAAACTAGTTCTTTTACCAAGTCACCTTAATCAAGGGCTCCAGGTGTAGCACCCTTGTCCCTACTGTCACTCACTTGATGGTCAGCAGCATTGCGCTGTTGGGGTCTCTTTTCCTGCAGTAATTTTAGGATGCACCCTGGGCCCAGAGGGCTTAATGTCCCGGCCCCACCAGCTTCCAAGTCCTCCCTGTAAACCCTGGTGGTCCCGCGGTAGTTGGATGTCCCAGACACCACAGCCTTTACCCCAGCCTTTCCCACAGCCTCCTTTACCGGAAATACGCAATCCGGAAATATATCATTTGTTGTGTGTGCAGGAAAGGCCATTATTTAAGCTGAATATAGAAAATCAGCGCTTATAAACCAGAAACGCACACTCCAGAACCCAAAAAAATCTCCAGCTGCTACTTCAAGGGAGACCACCCCTTATCGAGAGAGCAAAAAGTAAGACATTTTCTAGAGCCTGGCAGGCTGGACACGGAACTTTTATGGGATAATTTCTCTTCTAAACATCAATGAGATACAGTCTCCGTCTACTATTAAGAACCGTTACTGAGGACCTCCTCTATTACCCGCTCCCGAAGGAGGAGTCCGGCTGACTTCATTCCATTCCAATACCCTGCGGCTGCAGACGCAGTGGCTACAGCCAAGTTAGGACGCTCACCCAGGATCGGTAACTATACTCTGGCACAGCCAGTTTGTGTACCCTTATTGCTGTATACATAGTCACCTACCTTCAGTGATGCTATTTTACAGTTATTACTAGCATGGTGTCTGCTTCAACTTGAGATTTACCATCTTATCGGCCAGATTATTATCTGAACACACCTGCTCTGAAAAGTATAACTCATGACACAAGGATGATACATTTCTTTTGATTCATCAATTACACTGCTACAAAGTATCAGTTTTTTCTACTTTCCTACAAAGTGGTGCAACTTACTACTTCTTAAATACACCTTGAGTGGACATTTATATCAAGGACGGTGTACTGCAGTTATTATTATTTTTATCCCATCATGGTTATTAACCTCCCATAATTTATCACAGCTATCCATTCAATGCCTGTGATTATATATCTATTTAGGTGCTACAGATAAGAGGTTATTTTATATTTTGTGATTACATATACATTTACATTTTTATTTGTATTGTGATATTCGTTATATATATTGTATATTTGTTAGTTCTCATCTTGTTTATTTTATCATTAAATTTATATATATATTTTGTATAAAAATCTTTTAGCGCTCTTTTGTTTTACTTTTTGCATTATTTAAGCTACATGCTTCTGTACGGAAACGCGCAGGTGTGTCTGCGTGTAATGCTAACAATTGGCACACTTTAGTCTTCTATGTGGTTCCTCATCCTGCACCAACACCTTCTGTTACTCCCTATGAAGGCTTGCACCTAGGGTAGAAATTTTACAAAGCCAAAATATAAGACCATGCTTACATGGTTTTTTTTTTTTTAAAGCTATTTTTTCTTTATTTTCAAAAACAAAGTCATACAATAACAAATATGACAATAGTGTAAAGGTTAGTTTTGCACAGATAAAACATCTAACAAAAGCCATTGACATTGAATGCACAACATACAGACATGTTAGTCTTTATCAAAGAACAATGCATGGTATAATTAAACCCTCTATCACATCTTGCCAAAATAGAACAGATAAACAAAAACAATAAGTACAAAAAAGAAATAATAAAGAAAAATCAGACTTGACAGAAAGAAAAAGAAAAACAAAGAAAAACAAAATTACGATTCATTTTTCTTTTATCTGTCCCTTTACTCATTCGATGAGGTAGTTGTCTCTAGATGTCCAGCTTATGGTCTAGGCATAAATTTAGCTATTCATAGTGAAGCCTTGGAATTCAATTTGTTTATATAAAAACCAACTGTCCTTTTCAAATATTTTGCAGATACAGTTTTGTGTGTCGCTGTCTAGATAGTCAATATAAGGCCCCCATTTAGCTTGGAATTTCTCCCCACAGACCTCTAATTCCGGCAGAATTGCATTTCTGTCAAAGTACAAATATTGTAGTATTGCCACTTTAACTGCCCCCAAGGTCGGGGATGAGCCTTGTATCCAATTAACAAGAATCAGACTCTTGGCCACCGTCACTATGACAGTAACTAATTTTATGTTTTGATGTTTATTATGTCCCAATTCCCAGTTACTAAAATTGGCACATAGCATTGCAAGTGGGTCTCTGGTAACATGTAATTTCAAAATTGAATTAATAAATTTTGTTAACTTGTCCCAAAATGTTTTTATTTTACGACATTCCCACGTGTTGTGGAAAAAGGTAGCATCATTTTGTTTGCATTTCGGGCAAATGGCAGATTTGTTTGGAATCATTCATTTTCTCCTATTTTGAGACATAAGCCTGATTTACTGTTTTAATATGTATTTCCTGTAAATGAGCTGATTTGAAGATTTTTGGGGTGCTATCATAATGTGAAAAAAGGTCTCGAAGCTTATCGCCTCAGGAATATCATTGTTCCATTTATTTACCAAAGGGTCCCATAATTTGTATGTGGGGTCTGTCTGAATGTTGGTTTGCAACAATTTGGTCTTGAATTTATTTCTCACTATAAATTGCAGTAACTGCATGAGTGGATCTGGTTGCTGCTGATCTGGAAAGGGCGTAGGAAGACTTTGAGCAAAGTGGTGAACTTGCAAATACATAAAAAAAAAGTGCGTATTTGGTAAATTAAATGTACTTTTTATTGTTTGGAACATAAGAAGATTGCCACCTGGGTCAAAGATGTCTTTTGTTGCTTTGATTGCTTTTTCCTTCCAGATCAGATACCAAGCATTATCTAAGCCTGGAGAGAAACAGGGGTTGCCCCAAATTGGTGTATAGGCTATGCTACTACTATTTCTTTTATATTTAGTATTTATATGTGACCATGAACGGTACGCTTGTTGGAATAAAATATTGTTCAAAATATTTTGTGGGATGTCTTTTTTCTTGCACAGTAACAATGCTGCTGGGGAATAAGGACAAAATCCTTGCTCTTCCAACTCTTGATTAGAATAAGAGCTTTTATCTAAGAACCAATCAGATATATGACGGAAGGAAATAGCATGTGTAAATGTAACCAGATCAGGTACTCCTAGACCTCCTTTGTTTTTGGGGAGCCGCAAATTATTATAAGCAATTTTAGGTTTCTTCCCCTTCCAGATACATTTTTAAAATAGTGACATCAGACTTAGTCTGAAGCACAGGGATCATATGAATTATATATGATATTTTGGGAAAAATAATGCTTTTGAGTACGGCTGTGCTGCCCAATAATGAAAGATTTAAGAAACGCCAACTTTCCGACAGTTTCTGCATTGTCTTTAAAACTGGTGTGTAATTATCTTTATATAAACTATGTAGGTCTTTTCGTATAGTAATGCCCAAGTATTTTACTGATGTACGTGCTATTTGGAATGATTGTAGGATAGAAGTTAAGTGGTGTATTTGGCTATTACCTGACCTGATAGTAACAGGACTTTTGAAAATTTATTTTATAACCTACAAAGGAACCAAATTTTTCTGACATCTGTGATGACTGATATAGATTGTTCTGGGTTTGAGACAAAGAGCATCATATCGTCTGCAAAAAGAGCTATTTTTGCCTCATAGTTACCTACATATATTCCTTTAAAGTGCTGTTGTTCTCTAAGGGCTATGGCTAATGGTTCTAGGGCTATGGCAAATAGAAGTGGGGATAATGGGCACCCCTGTCTAGTGCCTCTCTGTATTGGGAATGGTAGAGAAAGGTAGCCATTACACGCTATTTGAGAGGTTGAGTTGGAATACAGAGTTTGCATCCCCGCAAGGAAGGATTGTGAAAAGCCAAAGCATCTCAAGCATTCAATTCCACCTGACCAAATCTAAAGCTTTTTCAGCATCTAACGAAATCTATAAATTATGTTTTCCGCAACCATGCATTTCCGCCTCTTGAAGGATTGTTATAACCTTTCTAATATTTAAGACCGAATGTCAGCCACATATGAAACCTGTTTGGTCTTTGTGTATCACGGATGGCAAAATTAATTTTAGTCTGTCTGCTAATATTTTTGTCAAAATTTTATAATCTGTATTTAACAACGATATTGGCCTATACGAACTGGCTAACCCTAGATCTCTATCAGTTTTGGGAAGCACTTTGATCGTTGCTGAATTAAAGTACATTGGTATACAATTTTTTGTCAGAATGCTATTATAGACATCTTGTAAAGAGGTACATATTTTATCCTTAAGAATTTTATAATATTCTGTTCCATACCCATCTGGCCCTGGGACCTTCAAAGGTTTGAGTTTTGAAATGGTTTTTGCAATTTCTTCAGCAGAAATTGGGGACATATCTCCCTGGTCTGCAGTTACCTGGGGATATTCAAATTTTCCCAAAAATGTTTTTTATTTACCTGATTAATCTCCCCTTGGGAGTAAAGTTTTACATAAAATGTTTGTAGGACATTGGATATCTCTGTACCCTTATATACTCTTGTATCATCTTCTTTACGCAGAAGGACAATATTGTTGTGTTTCCTATTACCTTTCAATAAGTTGGATGAAAGTTTGCCTGTTTTGTTCCCAAATCTGTAAAACTGATATTTGCCCTGTGAGATGTATCTATCACCCAATTGTTGTAAAAGCTCATCGAAATGCGCTTTCATTTCTAGGTGTTTCGTTTTATTAATGTGGTTCGTATTTGCTATAAATGCTTGGTGAGCTTCTGTGAGATCAGCCTGAGCTTTGAGATAGCCTTTATATCCCTTTAAAAAGTAGATTATATTAGCAAATTTATGTGGTTTCCTTCTTTGTCTGATGCTTTGTATAAAATTATCACTACATAATTACATAAGGTTTAAGAACTTCCTCAAATGTTTGTTTCAAAATGATCTAAACCTTTGCTATTAATAAATTTTCCTGAGAAACATAAACTCTTTGTTATGAATATTAATATGAATGGTCCCAAAGAGGCTGTAATATTTGATAATAATAACATGCCGACACATCTACAAATAAAACTGTTATTATATTTTTGATACAATATTGTATTAGTATATACATTTTTTATAAAAAATGTATAGAATGTAACAAAAGTTTTAGATCAACTATGATCATTTTAGCTGTGAAGAAAGAGAAAGTTGCCTTTTCAAAGTCTCAGCTTCTCCACAGCTGGAAAATAATGATCAGTTGACCTTTAAATACCGCGAAACAACCTCAGAGTTCACTGACAAACTGATCTCTGAAGAAACTGTCCAATTGACAGAGAAATGCGTCCTTGGCATCATGGTCACTTTTTACCAAGTCCCAGCATTACCCTAAAGACTATCTACAATGGGCTTTTACTATTTAATTGCTACGTTCCCCGTCTATTGCAGAGAGCTGTGTCCCACTAAGGACCGCTTACCACGTGCAGGGAGTTCCAGCACGGATTGATATCTTCTCACCAGCAGCTGTTTTTGCATCCTTAGACTTGCTAGAGTATCCTTACATTGCTGCATTGAAAGCCTTTCTAACGATACACTGTAGCGGCTCAGCCGCGATCAGAGAGCCTTCCCACGTGTCTGCAGCACCAGATAAACGGCTAATGTTCCGTTTAAAGTTCCAACAAGGTTGACAGACACTACATTACACGCTATTACAGCGGGGGAACATCATCTACAGCCCTTTTTACTGGCAGGAATTTCAAGCTATCATCCCCTGGTGATTCATCTCTATTTGAGAAACTGCATATCCTCCACCAAAAGAGCGCTATATTATATACTGCAAGGATTTATATCAGAGTGGCCACTCTTCTAAACGCAAGTACTTTTATACATGTGATAACTAATATCAGTGGATATACCAAGTACCACATCTATTTGCTATTACATCATTTGCGCCATAGGATACAGGGGCACATCATTTTGATTTATTATTTTTCTTAAATCTATCTATATAACAACTGTCCAGCCAAAAGATGATATAGAATTTGGAGGCCAATTGACTTTATATTGTTATTTGCAATACTATTGTAGAATCTTTATCGTGTATTTTTCTGGACATCTATACTCAGCATCTAAGTTTTTAGAATTTTTAGAATAAATAGACCAGTTATAGTGCTTACATTCATTTGTTGTATTTGTTTTATAAAGGCTAGTCATCCTTCTAGTGAGCAGCTTTACTGTCCTTATCTTCACAGCATTCCTTTTAGATATATTAAGCGCCAATAAGCCTCTCTTTGTTTTGTTCATTTGCTATAAATGCTTGGTAGGCTTCTGTGAGATCAGCCTGACCTTTGAGATAGCTTTCTGTCAATCGGCTATAGTGTTTTTTTGTGAAGGATATTATTTCTCCTTCTAAGGACTGCCTTAGCAGCCTGCCAAAATAAAAATGGATCAGAACGTTGTTCTTCATTATGTTGTGAATAAGTAACCCAGTTAGCTATAATCATATCCCTGAATTGCAGTTGATTAAATGATTTGGAAAACTCCATTGCCTGTATGGCCCTGTGTCTATACTCGTCATAATTTTTGTCCATATCAAAGCATGGTCCGACAGACATATTGGTTCAATATTTGCATCAAGTATCTTGGGGAGCAGAGTACGAGAGGCAAAAATATTATCGATGCGTGATAAAGTACTGTGAGCCGCGGATAAGCAAGTAAACTCAGGGTCCAGTGGGTTTCAAGTTCTCCAAATATCTTTCAAGTGTAACTGAGATATAAAAGTATGTATACCCTGATTTTTGTTCGGTGGCTTATTTTTATGTGATATGGAGCTTTGCTCCGTATCACATGTCCATTATGTCCATTTGTAATGACATAAGAGAGTCTGTGTTAAATGTTTGTAATTTGGCTAGTAGTCGGTTATAAAAAAAATTCTGCTGCGTATTTGGAGCATACAAATTACAGATAGTCACCCTGGTTTTCTCGACTGAAACCTCTGTGATTGTATATCTGCCCATTGGGTCTATGATATTAGAGTGTATTTCAAAATTTAGTTGCTTGTGTAGCAAAATAACTACTCCTCTAGCTTTTGACGAGTAAGATGCATACGTTAGTACTTTGAAACCTAGGGTATTCAATTTAACTATCTCCTCTGCTAATAAATGCGTTTCTTGGAGCAGTGCCATGTCTATCTTTAACTTTTTTTAAAACTTAAGAATTTTTTTTCCATTTTATGGGAGAATTAAATCCTCCCATGTTCCAAGAACAAATTTTCAATGTGGCCATATCAAAACATATTAATAATGATAGAAGAATTGAGGAAGATCTTTAACAACTCTGTTCCGTGTATTAGCGTATTTCAAACCTAGACTTGTTATTTTTTCTGCTACTGGTTCTATTCTAATGTAGCATCTCCGCATAGACCAAAAAGACTCAATTAGAAGAATGTAAACACCTCTACAAATATATTGCAGTTCTTTTGAAAAAATCAAAAATCTAACACAAAAAGAAAAACAAAAGTAACAATAACTAACAAATAACTTCCCCAATACACTATAGTACAGTATGGGGTAACCTCCAAAAGGTACCTGAGCAGGTACTCCCTCCAAAAGCATAGCAAAGAAGAACTAAAGTAACACTCCTTTAGGTGTCCTGGGATTTTCCACAAATTTTATTTTTGTTAAAATCCCATTTGGACATATAAACCCCTTTTTTTCACCTTTTTCCCCCAATTTATGCTTCTCAATTTTAAATCTTTTCAACCATTTTTATCGTGGACTACAACAAATCTAAAGCAGTTGATCGATTTCTCATCCTTAGTCAGCTATATCATTCTAACATTTTTAAGATAAGCAAATGATTTGATGAAACAAATTTTTAAGTTTCAACAGTTCCAAAATTGCATATGATACCCTCCTTGTGACTGGGGCGTTGATATTACGTGATCCCAGAAGTCCAGAATGTAACCATTACGTTTCGTGGGGACGACTATACCCGATTCACCCGGAACTGTCCAATAATGTCACAACGGTACTACTGGTTTTTAGCAGAACTCGTGTTGCCTTGTTGAAAATAATCCATCGCGTCAGCTGGGGTGAGGAAATCTTTGGTTGTCTTCCCTTCGAACAATCATAGACGTCCTAGACACTAGTATACTAGTGTTGCTAGGGCCAAGGAGCAACTTGATGATGCAATTTGCGCCATCAAATCCCACCCCAATCTCTATTACAGCTAAAAACAAGTAAGTAATAGTCAAGGGGGTGGGGCTAAATGACATGATTTGTATAAATCACACCATTAAGCCCCACCCCCTGCATGCATCTATAGCTTCACTCTGAGATCTCCTGGAGGAAAGCTGTTAAAAGTCGGCAACCATGGTTATGCTGGTTATGTCATGTTCCATCCCTGACAGTGACAATGACAAGACACAGAATACAGCTTTACTGTTTGTAAAAGTGCACCTATCTGTCATTAGTGTAATAATCTTGTGCACATACTAGTCTGGATTTCACTAAACACAGAAATCTAATCTGTGACCACTGTAAAGGAAGCCTGGCACTCACATTTGTGTGATAGGATATGAAACGGAGAAAAAAAAAATTAAATTTTTTTTCTGAATACTTGTATTGTTTACATTTAACTTTATTTGAAAATAAATAAAAAAAAACTCCCATCACTCCCAGTACTCCCATCATGTGCCTCCAGCCCCCTCCACCAGTAATCCCATCATATGCCCTGCAGCCCCCCCAGTACTCCCACCATATGCCTCCAGCATATATGCCTCCAGCCCCATTCCCCAGTACTCCCATCATATGTGCCTCCAGCCCCATCCCCCAGTACACCCATCAAATGTACCTCCAGCCCCATCCCCAGTACTCCCATCATATGTGCCTTAAGCCCCCCCCCGCCCCCTCCCTAGGGGCTCCGAGACTGCGACTTAGAATTCAAGTGCCACGGTGGCCGAGACTTAAGAGAAATGAAGTTCCAAAAATAAGAACGAGCATCATGTAGATGTGAGTGACAATAAACAACAGATTGGGCCTTTCACTCATAGCAAACAATAGGGATGGAGTGAAAGTTCTAGAAGCTATTATTTGTTGTTGTTGATGGGTGGGTTTGCTTATGGGGGGGTGGTTAGGTCAGGTGACAGAGGTTATAAAAGATGTTGTAACGGGTGGAGTCTGTCTCTTTGAAGTTCATTTTACCTCCCTCCCTATGGTTTAGGATGTAGATTAATATGTGGATTTTCTTTTCAGACGGGGCATAGGGGGCGATAGAGGTGTTGTGTCACCATTTGAGTTTGGCTCAAAAAAGATTTGTGGAGAAATATCTGCAAGCAGAGGCGCACCCTTCTAATTACGCCAGGTTGCCTGACACGCGACAGGGGCCTTGGTCTGCCTCCTCCAGATGATGAGGTGCGCACATTTGAAAGAGTGGGGCCCGGGGAACGGGGTTGGGGGAGGAGGGAGGTGCCTGTGTTGACAATCAGTTTGTCCTTTAAGAATCCTGAGGTGACACACACCTGCTATGGCCACCTTGTCTCAACCCTAAATTATATAGTCAAGATATAAAAAGAATTCCTAACAATTAATAATTACAAATATTTCATTTATATAAACCTATGCCCCCTTTTAAAATGCAATAAAGTGGTCCGTGTCTTTATTTCGTATGTATGTTGGTTGCTGTGAGTGAAAGGCATCAATCTTAGCTTGTTTAAGATACATAAATGTCAAATATCAGCAACAGGGGCCACATAATCTCCATTTGTATAAAACATTTATCATTTATTGGTAAGTAATGCCGGACAATCTGACACATCACTGACCACATAGTGCAGCAGTTTGGAAAACTGGAGTTGTTGCCCATAGCAACCAATCAGATCTTAGTTGACATATGTAAAAAGAAAGTAAGAGTTAGAATCTGATTGGTTGCTATAGACAACATCTCCACTTTTCCAAACCCGCAGCTCTAAGTGTTACAGGCCACAACAACAAAACTTATTGATTTGTCTATAATAATTTCCCTAATAGAAATTATTAGTTACATTAATAAGAATTTGAATATATAACAATAGGAAGAAAACATTTATGCAGGGGTACACATGAAACAACTCTGTAAACAAATATCACAATATAATATAGTAGACTAGAAATATAACAATAATATAAATAATAATAATTATATATATATATGTTTATATCATATGGACAAAAGTATTTGGCTACACATGTTAAGTATTTTATTCTGGTGTTTCAAGCAGACCCTTTGCCACAGGTGTATAAAATCAGGCACCTATCCATTTATTCTCAATTTGCAAACATTTGTAATATAAAATAGGTCATTCTGAAGTGACTTCAAGTGTGAAACTGTGATAAGATGCCACCTTTCCAATAAGATAGTTCATGAAATTACATCCATGCTGGATATGCCACGGTCAATTGTAAGTGATATTAATAGAAAGAGGAAGCGTTAAGGAACAACTCAGCCACGAAGCGGATGACCACGTATAATAACAGAGCAGGATCAACAACTGGTAAGGCGCATGGTGCATAATAGTTACCAACTGAAGATTTACCAACTTCATTTACTGAACTGGCCCGAACTGACATTAATGTCACAACAAAAACTGTGCAGCGCAATGGAATGGGTTTCTATGGCTGAGCAGCTGCAAACCTCACATCACCAAGTTCAATGCCAAGCATCGGATGGAGTTGTGTAAATCACACCGACACTGGACTGTGGGTCATTGGAAACGTGTTCTGTGGAGTGATGAATCACACTTCTGTATTTGGCAGTCAGATGGGTGAATCTGGGTTTGATGAGTTTAATGTGGAACAACTTGATTGGCCGCACAGAGCCCTGGCCTCAACCCCATGGAGCACCTTTGGGATGAACTGGAACAGAGATTGTGAGCCAGCCCTTCTCATCCAACATCAGCCCCTGACTTCATAGATGCTCTACAGAATGACTGGGGACAAATTTCCACAGAAACACTCCAAAAGATTGTGGAAAGTGTTCCAAGAAGAGTGGAAGCTGTTATATCTGCAAATGGAAGACTGACTTCATATTACCGTATATGTATTACATTACAGTCCCTGTTAGTGTAATGGTCAGGTGTCTGAATACTTTTTTTCCATATAGTGCAAGTGAGAGTAGGGACCAAAATTTTGCCCTAGTCATTGATTTGCCTGGTGAGAAAGCAGGATTGTTCCATATTGGTGTCAACAAGATGGCTGTAAAGAGGCAAAATTTAGTATTAGGAACTATCCCAAATTCTGGTGGCGTGTTGCAGTCTCATGAGAGAGTAGATGACCACCACACCAGCACTTCTGTGTTGGATGTCTTTTTCCAACGGAGGGTGCACAGGAAGTGTACATTAAGTGTGAGGAAGGTATTGACATAGTACAGTAAGGATGTATTTTAGCCCTAACACGCTATCACAATATCTCCTCTTTTGTGAACCTAATTAAATATCACAAGGGATAAACAGTATTTAGAATATTTTCAGGTATCGGACTGAGGGTTTTTGTACACTTTGGTTCTTCCAGTGTTTTTTGTTTTGTTTTTTGGTTTTTTTTATATTTATTTTATGAATTTATTTATACAGCATGGAAAATATTCTTGTTGTACATGTAAATGGTGGAAGTCCATAAGAGGAAGCCATTATACCATTCAAATGTCCTCCTTTTTTAAAACCTTTTGTGTGGCATTGTGTAAGTCTTTATTTTATTATGGTGTTGGGAAACAGTCAGTGATTATAATTTGCTTAATTAATTGATTTTTTTTGACCAGTGATTGAGTGCCATTTGGCCTGTTACATAGGAACATATCTTGATATTTACCTTCAGAGTGCACAGATAAGAGGACTTTAACCTATTAAAATGTGGTTTATTTAATAGGCAAAATCTTTAATAGTAGCTGAGTTACTAAAGAGTTACTAAATGATTTGTGTACGCATAGTACAGTACTTTAATCCAGTACAGTTACTAAAATATGTCTGTTCCATTAAACTAAATGTTCCCAATATATAAAAGCCAACTACACAAAGATGACAGCTGAAGTACAAGATGCATATTCTGCATATCTCCCGGTGAAATGCTTGTCTGGTAATAAGCTTGATCTAGAAGCTGTCAGCAATACATATCGGAGACATGGGAATAAATTGCATATGTAAATCCAAGCTTATTCTCTTCTCTGCATCTAGGTACGCCAGCCTGTACTTCTGTTGTGCCATCGACAGTCAGGATAATGAGCTGCTTACTAAATTGTAAGCAATATCATTATTTCAAATACAAAGTCATGAAAAAAACTAATTATTAATAAAGAGAGAACAATTTGAATAAATTATCTCTGTACATTGTCCATATCCTAGCATTGAGGCCAGATCTGGGTGCTTGTGACATCATAACTGTTGTCCTCTGTTGTCATTCTGAGGCAGTAAAAAAACTCAGAGTTCTATAACTCACCTGGAGTGTGAAGACGAATTTCTCTGCATGTGCTAGAGAGCGATATTTAACAAATTATTATTGTGGTTTCTTTGGAGAACCATATACCTACTTTCTGTATATTTATACAGAACAGGCCGTAAATTTAAACGGTAAGTAAAAGTTTAAATTATTCATTTAAAATACAAAACTTTGAATGTCAATTACAATATCTTTCTATTTATACAATGTATTAAATTTGGATAAAGAATCGTTAAAATGTTAGTTTTACAATGCCACCACGTCTTACGAAATAGCTTCAAGTGACTGTAGGATGAAATGTCCGCTAGTCATGTCTGTGTGTATGAGTTCTTTGCCGAACAGAACTGGCAGAATAATTCATAATATCCTACACCATAACATAATTATAACATTAAGTAGCCCTTTACTATTATAGTAGTGTAATGAAATAAAACAGATTACTGTAAAAGAAAAGGGTATAAAACAGATTACTAATCATCATACTGTATGGGTAAAAATGTAAATATAAATCCATTTCTAAGTGTGAAATCAGAATATCAAAGAAAGCACAATAAACACTTGTTTTGTGAATAAGTTGTGATATTATACATTACTTATGCACACAATGATGTTTTAATGAAACTATATATATTTCTATTCCTGTAAATAAGACACACGAGTGGACATTTAATATAACAGATCTTTAATGGCAAAAACTTCCATTGTGTCTGTATTTGTGATATTTAGGGTTTTGTAGATTTTCTGGTTAGGGAAGATAAAAATCCTCTACTGACAATGCCCCGGATCCAGAACTACGTCCGTCTTCCATAGACGGACGTAGTTCAATAAACAGTAGAAGACGGACGTAGTTCTGGATCCGGCCCAATATTCATTTAGTCTGATAATCTTCCCTAACCAGCAAATCTACAAAACCCTAAATATCACAAATACAGACACAATGGAAGTTTTTGCCATTAAAGATCTGTTATATTAAATGTCCACTCGTGTGTCTTATTTACAGGAATAGAAATATATATATTTTCATAAAACATCATTGTGTGCATAAGTAATGTATAATATCACCATTTATTCATAAAACAAGTGTTTAATGTGCTTTCCTTTGATATTCTGATTTCACACTTAGAAATGGATTAATATTTACATTTTCATCCATACTGTATATGACGATTAGTAATCTGTCTTATTTCATTACACTGCTATAATAGTAAAGGGCTACTTAATGTTATAATTATGTTACGGTATAGGATATTATGAATTATTCTGCCAGTCCTTTTCGGCAAAAAACTCATACACACAGACATGACTAGTGGACATTTCATCCTACAGTCACTTGAAGCTTTTTCATAAGACGTGGTGGCATTGTAAAACTACCATTTTAATGATGATTTATCCAAATTTTATGACATTGTATAAATAGAAAGATATTGTAATTGACATTCAAAGTTTTGAATTTTAAATGAATAATTTAAACTTTTACTTACCGTTTAAATTTACGGCCTGTTCTATATAAATATACAGAAAGTATGTATATGGTTCTCAAATGAAACCACAAACAATAATTAGTTAAATATCGCTCTCTAGCACATGCAGAGAAATTCGTCTTCACACTCCAGGTGAGTTATAGAACTCTGAGTTTTTTCACTGCCTCAGAATGACAACAGAGGACAACAGTTATGATGTCACAAACACTCAGATCCGGCCTCAATGCTAGGATATGGTCAATATACAGAGATATGTTTTCATGACTTTATATTTGAAATGTGGTCAATGTACAGAGATATTTTATTCAAATTGCTTTATCTTTATTAATAATTTGTTATTTTCATGACTTTATATTTGAAATAATGATATTGCTTACATTTTTTAAAGTAGAAATAAATAAAGGTTACAAGTGTTAAATCTTCAGTGAGTGCCCCTGTGAGAGTAATATTTTTTTTCATTCATGTCTGTGATGTGTTTACGCGATTGACATTGGTAGCACCTCACCGAAAATTACCCCACATATGGACTTTCTGGAGCTGTTCCAGAGTTTTGCTTACACCTAATTTTTAGGCATTCGCTGAGAAAGATGGACACAAGTTATTTGATCCGCCTGTGTCACTGTGCGCATGTGGAACAGGGTCCTCCGCTATATTTTAATGAGAGAGTGGGCGGATTAGTGCTGTGTCCAGTGCAGTAGCCGGATGCTTTATGCTTTCCCCTAAAATGATGCATCAGGGCTGATTTTCAATTATTAAATGACATATTCTTAGTGTCATAACACAGCACTACCTTGTCTTTATTAATTCCCACTTTTTCTCTATACTGTTTGGCTCTATCCTTATTCATCTGCTCCTGCACACATATCCTGCTTCTCTATATACCAGACTTATTGTTCTGCTATTTTTCTACTGTATTTTATTTTTGTAGTGTACTCCTTATTCTATGATTTTATACTCACTGTTAATGATCGTATTGTATATGTAACTGTTGCTTTTCTTATAGCCTCTGCATGGCGCTGTGGATACCATGTGGAGCCTTATAAATAAACGTTAATAAAAATAACACTCTACACCTCACACATTAGAATGTTACATGTAAGAATATAATATGTTTTATAATACAGCACTATATATACACCCAGTATACTGGGTTTTTTTTTTTCTTTCTCTTTCTGGGTAGCAGTATTGCTGCACACTATGTCAGGTATTTTCTATATACACTGATATTGGATCTGATACACATTTTAGTGCTTAATCCATTGCGGAAGTAAATTACGGACTTTGGCCTCCAAAATTTTTCACACAAGATTACAGGACTCTCCAACCGCACTCCTGTGCATGGAATAGATTTCCGTGGCCAGTACCCTAGAATACAGAATACTGAATCATACATAAGGGATTAGTCAGGCTCCTACTAAAATGTAATACCACACAGGATTAGGTATTTACATTGTTTTCTGTTTTTATGACAGAAGGAGGCCTGTATGGTATAGCGGTCACAATGATAATTGGGGTAGATCCAGAACTACGTTTGCCGTACGTTTACTCATGTAGCGTATTTTCGCGTGCGTACCTTCTATACACTCCCTTTGGCACACCCCTTGAATGTACGTATTTTGTCAAGATACGCTTTTCAAACCCTACCTTAACTTTTGCCAACGTAACCGCAGTGATCCGCACACGTACGTATGGGCAACACGTATTTACACACCTAAGCACGCCCATACTGTACACTTTAAATACAAACGCCTGCCTACTTAATGTATTTCAGACGTATTTTGGACTCTGGCACGCCCACACGTAAGTATTTACGTGACACATACATGAATGGAGTATTTTCTATGGTGCGCATGTGCATTACTTACCAAAAGGTGATTTTACGTCTCCGCCATGCGTAAATTCGCTCACAAGCGTTGTTCTGGATCTGGCCCAATGTCTGTATGGTATAGCGGTCACTAGGATAATGCCTGTATGGTATAGTGGACACTAGGATAATGTCTGTATGGTATAGCTGTCACTAGGATAATGGGCCTGATCCAGAACTACGCCTCGGAGCGAATTTACGCATGGCAGAGATGTAAATTCGCTGTTTTGTACGCACTGCGCATGCGCACCATAGAAAATACGCACATTAACATAGCGTAATTGTGAACGTAAGGCCCATTCACGTATGTGTCACGTAAATACTTACGTGTGGGCGTGCCAATTTTACGTTACTTCAAAATACGTCTGAAACACGTAAAGTAGGCAGGGGGTTGTATTTAAAGTGTACAGTATGGGCGTGCTTACGCGAATAAACGTACGGCAAACGTAGTTCTGGATCTACCCCAATGTCTGTATGGTATAGAGGTCACTAGGATAATGTCTGTGTGGTATAGAGGTCACTAGGATAATGTCTGTGTGGTATAGAGGTCACTAGGATAATGTCTGTGTGGTATAGAGGTCACTAGGATAATGTCTGTGTGGTATAGAGGTCACTAGGATAATGTCTGTGTGGTATAGAGGTCACTAGGATAATGTCTGTGTGGTATAGAGGTCACTAGGATAATGTCTGTGTGGTATAGAGGTCACTAGGATAATGTCTGTGTGGTATAGAGGTCACTAGGATAATGTCTGTGTGGTATAGAGGTCACTAGGATAATGTCTGTGTGGTATAGAGGTCACTAGGATAATGTCTGTGTGGTATAGAGGTCACTAGGATAATGTCTGTGTGGTATAGAGGTCACTAGGATAATGTCTGTGTGGTATAGAGGTCACTAGGATAATGTCTGTGTGGTATAGAGGTCACTAGGATAATGTCTGTGTGGTATAGAGGTCACTAGGATAATGTCTGTGTGGTATAGAGGTCACTAGGATAATGTCTGTGTGGTATAGAGGTCACTAGGATAATGTCTGTGTGGTATAGAGGTCACTAGGATAATGTCTGTGTGGTATAGAGGTCACTAGGATAATGTCTGTGTGGTATAGAGGTCACTAGGATAATGTCTGTGTGGTATAGAGGTCACTAGGATAATGTCTGTGTGGTATAGAGGTCACTAGGATAATGTCTGTGTGGTATAGAGGTCACTAGGATAATGTCTGTGTGGTATAGAGGTCACTAGGATAATGTCTGTGTGGTATAGAGGTCACTAGGATAATGTCTGTGTGGTATAGAGGTCACTAGGATAATGTCTGTGTGGTATAGAGGTCACTAGGATAATGTCTGTGTGGTATAGAGGTCACTAGGATAATGTCTGTGTGGTATAGAGGTCACTAGGATAATGTCTGTGTGGTATAGAGGTCACTAGGATAATGTCTGTGTGGTATAGAGGTCACTAGGATAATGTCTGTGTGGTATAGAGGTCACTAGGATAATGTCTGTGTGGTATAGAGGTCACTAGGATAATGTCTGTGTGGTATAGAGGTCACTAGGATAATGTCTGTGTGGTATAGAGGTCACTAGGATAATGTCTGTGTGGTATAGAGGTCACTAGGATAATGTCTGTGTGGTATAGAGGTCACTAGGATAATGTCTGTGTGGTATAGAGGTCACTAGGATAATGTCTGTGTGGTATAGAGGTCACTAGGATAATGTCTGTGTGGTATAGAGGTCACTAGGATAATGTCTGTGTGGTATAGAGGTCACTAGGATAATGTCTGTGTGGTATAGAGGTCACTAGGATAATGTCTGTGTGGTATAGAGGTCACTAGGATAATGTCTGTGTGGTATAGAGGTCACTAGGATAATGTCTGTGTGGTATAGAGGTCACTAGGATAATGTCTGTGTGGTATAGAGGTCACTAGGATAATGTCTGTGTGGTATAGAGGTCACTAGGATAATGTCTGTGTGGTATAGAGGTCACTAGGATAATGTCTGTGTGGTATAGAGGTCACTAGGATAATGTCTGTGTGGTATAGAGGTCACTAGGATAATGTCTGTGTGGTATAGAGGTCACTAGGATAATGTCTGTGTGGTATAGAGGTCACTAGGATAATGTCTGTGTGGTATAGAGGTCACTAGGATAATGTCTGTGTGGTATAGAGGTCACTAGGATAATGTCTGTGTGGTATAGAGGTCACTAGGATAATGTCTGTGTGGTATAGAGGTCACTAGGATAATGTCTGTGTGGTATAGAGGTCACTAGGATAATGTCTGTGTGGTATAGAGGTCACTAGGATAATGTCTGTGTGGTATAGAGGTCACTAGGATAATGTCTGTGTGGTATAGAGGTCACTAGGATAATGTCTGTGTGGTATAGAGGTCACTAGGATAATGTCTGTGTGGTATAGAGGTCACTAGGATAATGTCTGTGTGGTATAGAGGTCACTAGGATAATGTCTGTGTGGTATAGAGGTCACTAGGATAATGTCTGTGTGGTATAGAGGTCACTAGGATAATGTCTGTGTGGTATAGAGGTCACTAGGATAATGTCTGTGTGGTATAGAGGTCACTAGGATAATGTCTGTGTGGTATAGAGGTCACTAGGATAATGTCTGTGTGGTATAGAGGTCACTAGGATAATGTCTGTGTGGTATAGAGGTCACTAGGATAATGTCTGTGTGGTATAGAGGTCACTAGGATAATGTCTGTGTGGTATAGAGGTCACTAGGATAATGTCTGTGTGGTATAGAGGTCACTAGGATAATGTCTGTGTGGTATAGAGGTCACTAGGATAATGTCTGTGTGGTATAGAGGTCACTAGGATAATGTCTGTGTGGTATAGAGGTCACTAGGATAATGTCTGTGTGGTATAGAGGTCACTAGGATAATGTCTGTGTGGTATAGAGGTCACTAGGATAATGTCTGTGTGGTATAGAGGTCACTAGGATAATGTCTGTGTGGTATAGAGGTCACTAGGATAATGTCTGTGTGGTATAGAGGTCACTAGGATAATGTCTGTGTGGTATAGAGGTCACTAGGATAATGTCTGTGTGGTATAGAGGTCACTAGGATAATGTCTGTGTGGTATAGAGGTCACTAGGATAATGTCTGTGTGGTATAGAGGTCACTAGGATAATGTCTGTGTGGTATAGAGGTCACTAGGATAATGTCTGTGTGGTATAGAGGTCACTAGGATAATGTCTGTGTGGTATAGAGGTCACTAGGATAATGTCTGTGTGGTATAGAGGTCACTAGGATAATGTCTGTGTGGTATAGAGGTCACTAGGATAATGTCTGTGTGGTATAGAGGTCACTAGGATAATGTCTGTGTGGTATAGAGGTCACTAGGATAATGTCTGTGTGGTATAGAGGTCACTAGGATAATGTCTGTGTGGTATAGAGGTCACTAGGATAATGTCTGTGTGGTATAGAGGTCACTAGGATAATGTCTGTGTGGTATAGAGGTCACTAGGATAATGTCTGTGTGGTATAGAGGTCACTAGGATAATGTCTGTGTGGTATAGAGGTCACTAGGATAATGTCTGTGTGGTATAGAGGTCACTAGGATAATGTCTGTGTGGTATAGAGGTCACTAGGATAATGTCTGTGTGGTATAGAGGTCACTAGGATAATGTCTGTGTGGTATAGAGGTCACTAGGATAATGTCTGTGTGGTATAGAGGTCACTAGGATAATGTCTGTGTGGTATAGAGGTCACTAGGATAATGTCTGTGTGGTATAGAGGTCACTAGGATAATGTCTGTGTGGTATAGAGGTCACTAGGATAATGTCTGTGTGGTATAGAGGTCACTAGGATAATGTCTGTGTGGTATAGAGGTCACTAGGATAATGAATGACGAATAGGTCACTAGGCAGTGTTTTATATAAGAGATGACGTCAGTTACAGTGGGGGCTGACGTCATCTCTTATATAAAACAATGCCCCCTAGTGATCTATTCGTCATTAGAAGCAGCCCGGATGAAGAAGAGGAGGTTCCCAGCATTGTGGCAACAGGAGAACATCCAGAGAACCAGACCGGACGTGTCAAGCAAGCTGAACCCAAAAGAACAAAGACTCCAATGAAGAACAGAACGCTTCCCAAGATGCTGATATCAAATGGTGAGTGCCCAAACCTTTTATTAATTTTATTACAACACACACTACATTACATTACACTTAGATTACGAGAGATGACCACCGGAGGTAAGTGCACACATTTAGGGAACATAATTGGTTAGGGAATATTTTTTTTTTACATGCATACTTTATTAAATGATTTAAGGGGTTAATGTATGTTTTGTGCTTTGTGTATTTTTGTTTTTTACACACTACATGCAGCGCTGCATGGTTAGAAGTCTTACCATGTAGTGCTGATAGAACTACAAGGGTCAGCTTTGCTGATCCTTGTAGTTCGATCAGTACAGCATGGCTAAGGCTTTCAGCCATGCAGCACTTAGGTTTTTTTCCAATCTCATGCCACTTGCTGCGATTTGTTAAAGGGCTAATCAATAGAAAAGCACCGCGATTTAGTCCTTTACAAATCACACAACATCGCCTGAGATTGGAAAAATCGCAGCCAAATAGTTTTTTAATGAATTTGGAATTTGTTTTAAAAAATCGCGGCTATATCGCCGCGATGTGCTGCGATTTGAAATTGCAGCTAAAATTCGTTTTTAATGAATGAGGCCCTTAGAAATAGATTAATATTTACATTTTCATCCATACTGTATATGACGATTAGCAATCTGTCTTATTTCTTTACACTACTATAATAGTAAAGGGCAACTTAATGTTATAATTATGTTATGGTGTAGGATATTATGAATTATTTTGCCAGTTCTGTTTGGTAAAGAACTCATACACACAGACATGACTAGCGGACATTTCATCCCACAGTCACTTGAAGCTATTTCATAAGACGTGGTGGCATTGTAAAACTGATATTTTAATGATGATTTATCCAAATTTTAATACATTGTATAAATAGAAAGATATTGTAATTGACATTCAAATTTTTGTATTTGAAATGAATAATTGAAACTTTTACTTACCGTATAAATTTACGGCCTGTTTTCTATAAATATACAGAAAGTAGGTATATGGTTCTCGAAAGAAACCACAAACAACAATTCGTTAAATATCGCTCTCTAGCACATGCAGAGAAATTCGTCTTCACACTCCAGGTGAGTTATAGAACTCTGAGTTTTTTCACTGCCTCAGAATGACAACAGAGGACAACAGTTATGATGTCACAAACACCCAGATCTTGTCTCAATGCTAGGATATGGTCAATGTACAGAGATATGTTTTCATGACTTTATATTTGAAATAATGATATTGCTTAAATTTTCTGAAGTAGAAATAAATAAAGATTACAAGTGTTAAATCTTCAGTGAGTGCCCCTGTGAGAGTAATCTTTTTTTTTATTCATGTCTGTGCTGTGTTTACTCGATTGACATTGGTAGCACCTCACCGAAAATTACCCCACATATGGACTTTCTGGAGCTGATCCAGAGTTCTGCTTACACCTATGTTTTAAGTATTGGCACTGCACATTATGGGGCTGATTCAGAGATGCGATTGCGAAAAGATCGCAAATATACGCATCTAATGTTAAGATCCTAGCAGAATCCAGCCCAATGCATAAAGAGTCACTCCCCTTGCAAACAGCGGTGGATCTTAAACTTAGACCACCATTGACTAGCCCTAACTCTGCGCTGTCATTTGGGATCTTAAGTGACGTGGTAGCGTTCATTTAAGATCCTAAGTGTCAGCCCGCGCCCACTTTCCCTCATTTCCCTGCCTCCCCCCGCCCATTTCCATGCAAATCCTTAAGATCTTAAAGATTCGCTGCACTTAAGATCTTACGTGCTTGCGCGCGATTCAAACTTACGCTCTTAGCGAATTTTCGCTCCTAACCGCTACGTAGATGGCGTTGCACTATTACTACGCATGCGCAGTTTTGCGAATTTTCTAGGATCTTAAATATACGCTCCTAAGTGCCGCTAAAATCGTATCTCTGAATCAGGCCCAATGTGCACAACAAGCACAGAAAAACAGACACAAGTTATCTGATCCGCCCGTGTCACTGTGCGCTAGTGGAACAGGGTCCTCCGCTACATTTTAATGAGTAAGTGGGCGGATTAGTGCTGCGTCCAGTGCAGTAGCCGGAAGCTTTGCGCTTCCTCCTAAAATAATGCATCAGGGGTGATGTAAGTGTAAGCAGAGGAGATATTCAGTCAAATGACATATTATTATAGTAATAACACAGCATTACACACCTCACACATTAGAATGTTACATGAAAGAATATAATATACAACACTATATATACACTACAGTTGTATTTTGCTTCTTTCTGTTTCTGGGTAGCAGTGTACTGCTGCACACTATATCAGGTATTTTTATATATACTGATATTGGATCTGATACACATTTTAGTGCTTAATCCGTTGCAGAAGTAAATTATGGACTTTGGTCTCCAAAATTCTGCATAGATTGCAGGACACTCCAACTGCACTCCTGTGCATGGAATAGATTTCTGGGGCCAGAACCCCATCTTAACTATTCCACAAACATCTCTGTGCATGTGGAATACTGAATCGTACATAAGGGATTAGCCAAACTCCTACTGTACAATGTAAATACATAATCCCACACAAGACTAGGTATTTACATATTTTTCTGTTTTCTGTTTTTATGACACAAGGAGGCCTGTATGATATAACAGTCACTAGGATAATGCCTGTATGGTATAGCGGTCACTAGGATAATTTCTGTATGGTATAGCGGTCACTAGGATAATGCCTGTATGGTATAGCGGTCACTAGGATAATGCCTGTATGATATAACAGTCACTAGGATAATGCCTGTATGGTATAGCGGTCACTAGGATAATGACTGTATGATATAACAGTCACTAGGATAATGCCTGTATGGTATAGCGGTCACTAGGATAATGTGTGTATGGTATAGTGGTCACTAGGATAATGTCTGTATGGTATAGCGGTCACTAAGATAATGTCTGTATGGTATAGCTGTGATTAGGATAATGGGGTAGATCCAGAACTACGTTTGCCGTACGTTTATTCGCGTAACGTATTTTTGTGTATACGTACCTTCTATACACTCCTCTTGGCACACCCCTTGAACGTACGTATTTTGTCAAGATACGCTTTCCAAACCCTACCTTAACAGCGTGGCGGAGACGTAAAATCGCCTATTTCAAAGTACTGCGCATGTTCACCATAGAAAATACGCTAATTAGCGTAGCGTAATTGTGAACGTATGGGCCATTCACGTATGTGTCACGTAAATACTTACGTGTGGGCGTGACAATTTAACGTGAGTCAAGAATACGTTTGTTTTACGTGAAGTAGGTGGAGATTTGTACAGTGTACAGTATGGGCGTGCTAAGCGGCGTACGTTCACGTAGTCTATACGTCCGTTATCGGACGCACGCTGTTACGTGAAAAAAAGTTAAGGTGGGGTTTGGGAACCAGAACTCGGTGATGAATTATGTACATTCAAGGGGTGTGCCTAGGGGTGTGTATAGAACATACGCGTGCGAAAATACGTTGCGCGTGGAAACGTATTGCACATGTAGTTCTGGATCTACCCCCAATGTCTGTATGATATAGCGGTCACTAGGATAATGCCTGTATGGTATAGCGATCACTAGGATAATGCCTGTATGGTATAGCGGTCACAAGGATAATGCCTGTATGGTATAGCGGTCACTAGGATAATGCCTTTATGGTATAGTGGTCACTAGGATAATGCCTGTATGAAATAGCGGTCACTAGGATAATGGACCGGATCCAGAACTACGTCCGTCTTCCATAGACGGACGTAATTCAATGAACAATAGATACTGCGCATATATGCAATCTACGTATCGAAACGATACACAGATTACGTACAATAGCTACTATGCATGCGCAGTAGCTATTGTTCATTGAATTACGTCCTTCTATGGAAGACGGACGTAGTTCTGGATCTACCCCAATGTCTGTATAGTATAGCGGTCACTAGGATAATGCCTGTATGGTATAGCGGTCACTAGGATAATGCCTGTATGGTATAGCGGTGACTAGGATAATGGGGTAGATCCAGAACTCCGCTTGCAATCCGTTTACTAGCGTAGCGTATTTACGTGTGCGTACCTTCTATATACTTCTATATGCGTGTTCACCAGGCGTAAATTCAAACAGAAGCGTTGTTCTGTATCTGCCCCTTTGTCTGTATTGTCTGTATTGTATAGCGGTCACTAGGATAATGACTGTATGGTATAGAGGTCACTAGGATAATGTATGTATGGTAAAGTGGTCACTAGGATAATGTCTGTATGGTATAGCGGTCACTGGGATAATGCCTGTATGGTATAGCGGTCACTAGGATAATGTGTATGGTATAGTGGTTACTAGGATAATCTCTGTATGGTACAGTGGTCACTAGGATAATGCCTGTATGGTATAGCGGTCACTAGGATAAAGTCTATACGGTATAGCGCTCACTAGGATAATGGGCCAGATCCAGAACAACACTTGTGAGAGAATTTACGCGTGGCGGAGACGTAAAATCGCCTTTTGGTAAGTACTGCGCATGCGCACCATAGAAAATACGCTCAGTAATATAGCGTAATTGTGAACGTATGGACCATTCACTTATGTGTCACGTAAATACTTACGTGTGGGCGTGCCAATTTTACGTGAGTCTAAAATACGTCTGAAATACGCTACATAGGCGGGGTTTGTATTAAAATGAAATACGCAGGCGGGGTTTGTATTAAAAGTGTACAGTATGGGCGTGCTTAGCTGCGTAAATACGTGTTGCCCATACGTACGTGTGCGAATCACTGCGGTTACATTGGCAAAAGTTAAGGTAGGGTTTGAAAAGCGTATCTTGACCAAATACGTACATTCAAGGGCTGTGCCTAGGGGAGTGTATAGAAGGTACGCAGATGGAAATACGCTACGCGAATAAACGTACGGCAAACGTAGTTCTGGATCTACCCCAATGTCTGTATAGTATGGCTGTCACTAAGATATAGTCTGTATTGTGTGGCAGTGTTTAGGTGAAGTAGGAATTGTATAGTGGAGACTAGGACACTGTTTGTATTGTAAAGTAATGACTATGATTTGCTTTCTTTTTGTGGTTACAAGATTGTGTTTTATGACGGTTACATGGACACTATAATCTGGTAAATTGATAACCAGCTGGGCACAAATGTAAAGTTTTCAGGTGGGCGCAGAACACCCAGCCTAGCCCCTGAACATGTTGACAGCGTTTGTAAACAGAAATGAAGAGAGAAAACATAAAAGTGTTTCCGCAAAGTGTAGGAATAATTCTTTCTTGCTACTTGTTGAATTCATGGCATCTGTTCCAAACTTGTGAAAGCTTTTTAAAGTCTAGATTGTCTTAGAATAAGTACCAAACGTTCTTTAATATAGATTGACATAGTATAGAAAATAATTGATTTGTTCATTTAAAAGCTCCTTAAAAACATAAACATTTAATAAATAACCTGTATTAATGAACAACTATACACTTTACTTTTACCCTACTGTTTCGTGCACACATGACACTGAATTGATACCATAATACCACATACCATAACATGGGAGGCAGTGACTATAGAATTAAAAATACTTCTAATCAAATACGATTAGACTGTCAATGAAATCTGAAAACGAGATTAATGATTATGAAAAATTTTAATTTTTAAGATGAATAAGTGAATTAATAATGATTGTAACACTTATTGTTTTAATCAGTAATTAATATTAATACTAATGTTTCTTTAATAATGAATAAATACATTTTTTTATAGGAAAAGAAACCATAAACAGTGACGGAAATTTAAATAGGATTGGAAGTCTACAGTTACTGCTATAACTGGTATAAACTGATATATCAATGTGAGAAAAAGGGGCATTTATATACAGTTAAATTACCTATGTTTAAAACACAAAGACAACCCACCGATATAGACTTAAAAAAAAAAACACAAAAAGTTTTAATGTGTCAAAACTTTATCATGAAATGTGCATAAAGTTAGATCAAATAAGCATCTATGGAGGCTCCGTTCTGGTCAGATTATCACAAAAGAGAAAATAAAGTACATCCATTAACAATACTTTACTAATATTTTGCAACTGAACAGTCCAATATCAAGTGTGAATCCACAAAGCAGCAAAGGCAGAGTCTTTATAACATAATGATTTACACACTGTTACACTGCACTGACGTAACGTGTGCAACTTAGCTCTTAGCTGATACAATTTCATATGGCAGATGTAAATTCAGTGTGTCTCAAATCCATGGTAAAAGCAAGGCATTGTGGAAGTAGAAGCATGCTCAGATACCCAAAGGCTGTTTCGAGGTAAGCAGAGTCGTGGTCACCAGGGGATACAGCGAGTACATAACATCTAGGCAAACAGGGCAAGATGGGACCAAGATGTCCTGTTTGCCTAGATGGTATCTGCTGGCTTCTGACAGCAGCAAAACAGAATTGAGCAGTCAGAGAGAAGCCTATTGTCCAAACAGAGAAATAAACCAAAACAGTCAAAAAGGAAGTAAAATCATCAAAAGCCAACAAATGGAAGTAGGAAAAGTAATAACAGAAAATAAAAAAGAGAAAAAGAAACATGGAGACAGGTGAGGCCACAAAAGAATGGACCACCCGTGACTAGATCTTGTCTAATATGGACCTAATACACTAGAGAAAAATCCAGGCAGCATCTACATAAGAGGGTCAGATAATCTAAAAAAAACGGTGAGCAAAGATGGTGAAAAAAATAAATGAACAAATTTATTTATTCTTTTTTTTACATCAATACATTTTTGTTGAATAAAGTAAAATATGGGGTACAGAATAGAGAAAAAGGGGAAATAAATCAAGGGGGGACATGCATGCATTATACAGCAGCAAATCAATGAATCCAGCGTAACACCAAAAACATTATGCAAGGTAAGATAAATACAGCAGCAACAAACAATGGGCTGGATCCAGACCTTGTTAAGTGTATGAACTTAGTTACTCCTGGGCTAAACCATGTTGATTTCAGGGGAGTCATATTTCATCTGTTGCAAACAGTATTAGAGTTGAGAGGTGATGTTTCCTATCCCAAGTCTAAATGACAGTGTGATAGTAAAGCTGGTCAGTATCTGTGTGCAGTAAGCAATCCAAAGATATATCCCTGCATGCAAAGAATACAATTAACTTAGCTCCCCCTAAAATCAACATGGTTTAGCCCTTGAGTAACTAAGTTCATGCACTTAACAAGATCTGGATCCAGCCCAATGAGGTAAACGTCTGGCACTTTATATTCTGTATATAGAACAGGCAATGGTGAAGTGCTTCAGTGTGAGATCACTAATGTATTTACAATATGTTGCAGGTCACTATTGGCCAGACCATTGCTTCATCTTCTGGGCAGAGCTGGTTCCGTTCTTCCCTCATAAGATAATGGGATCAAGCTAACCACTTAAAAAGGGGGAGGAGACTACGGCTTCATATGGGACATTAAGTGTCTCCATATTATGACTAAATGTGACTTTGGCAATAATTTTAGCAGTTGTTGGTGGCTCTGGTTGTTTCCATTGTTGTGCAATGGCTGCTTTAGTTGCAATCAGAAGATGGCCCAATACATAACGCTTTACCCTGAAACTGAGGGTGGGAAATGTATTTATTTATTTATTCTTAATTTTTTCATCTTTGCTTTTTAGCACCACACTGTGTCTACCATCCATCCTTACAGCACCCAGTTTGTCCTACAATAGGGCATAGCTGTTTCTTGCTTTGCTACAGCAGTGCAGATCTTGAAGATGGACGCAAGTGTACCCATCGGTCTGTGCCTGTGCAAAAAGGGGCGTTTTTCTCATTTAAAAATTACGCCCAGTGCAGTCCTGTGGCTGCTTAACAGGCCCCACGCATACACCATCTCTGGGATGCAATATGTAAAATAAATAAATATATATCGGCCCAACAGGGCATGTTGATGCTTGTAGAACTACAAGCAGCAGCATGCCCATGTATGCCAGGGCATGCTGGCGCTTGGAGAACCACAAGCATCAGCATGCCCTGCTATCCATGGCCCGCTGCGCAATATACATGCCCCATCCTAAAATAAAATATTGTGCCCTCATAATATTTTCAATAAAAATGCCCAAATGCGTCCGTAGCAGCAGCGTAGTAACGCTGGAGGGGGCATCCCCCAACGTTGCCACGTTGCAGTTAGAGCAGGTAGGCGGGGGAAGGGAGGGTAATGAGGCTGGGAGGGTGGCGTTATCGTACACTCCCTTACGCCGGCTGAAGTTAGGGTAGCCTTCAGCCGGCGTATGGGAGTGTAAATACGATGGGGCAGGGGGAGTATCAGGGGGAGTCCCACGATGTAACGCTGAGCATTAGTACGCTCAGCGCTACATCGTAGATCTGGATCAGGCCCAATGACAGGTCACAGTATACAGCTTTAAGTGCACCTATCTGTCATTAGTTTATTAATCTTGTCCACATACTAGTCTGGATGTCACTAAACACAAAAATCTAATCTGTGAACACTTTAAAGGAAGCCTGGCACTCACATTTGTGTGATAGGAAATGAAACAGAGAAGCAGAGCTAAGATTTTGTGGTCATTATGTGTACATTATGGTCAGTCAGTCCATACAAGCAGAAAATTGTACACCATCCACCTTTAGCGTTTTGGCCAGTACAGTTATGTATGTAACAGGCTGTATCCAGATCCTCTGCTAGCTCTGGACACTCTAGGCAAAGCTTCATCCCTTCTCTCCCCACTCACCCCGGTCACTCTCAGCCTTGCAATATACATCAGCTGTGAAAATATTTTCCAAAAAGATACATAAATGTCATATATCAGCAACAGGGGCCACATAATCTCCATTTGTATAAAACATTTATCATTTATTGGTAAGTGTTATAATGCTGGACAATTTGACACACTTCACTGACCACATAGTGCAGCCCTTTATCCGTGCAAAGCGCTTCACATTAGCTTTAACCGTGGTGATAAATTTAAAAAGTAAGGGCCATATTTACTAATCTGTGGGCTTGGAAAACTGGCCCATAGCAATCAATCAGATTTTAGTTGAAATATGTAAAAAGAAAGTAAGAGTTAGAATCTGATTGGTTGCTATAGGCAACATCTCCACTTTTCCAAACCCGCAGCTTAGTTAATCTGGCCCTAAGTGTTACAAGCTACAGCAACAATACTTATTGATTTGTCTATAATAACCAGAAATATAACAATATATATATATAT
>WWET01000920.1:14827-31008 GCA_011038615.1 Limnodynastes dumerilii
CCAGTGGCGTATCTACCATGGGTGCAGAGTGTGCAGTGCACACGGGCCCCCGCAGACAAGGGGGCCGCCCGTGGCACTCACCCTGCACCCAATGGAAGATCCCAGTACCACCTATTTCTGTACAAACGGTGACGGTCTCCAGCAGCCTTCCGTTCCCAACAGTGCACTGCGTGCGGGTGTCACATGGGGATGTCAGGCGTGCGTGCACTGCGCAGCCTCATGTTCCTCTTCTGTTTGCAGAGCGTGAGGCTGTGCAGTGCACTGTTGGGAATGGAAGACTGCTGGAGACCGTCTCCGTTTGTATAGATATGGATGGGGTTGAGAAGAAGAAGAGGGGGGCCCATCTTGGGATGGGGGGGGGCGTCTGAGGAGGAGGAGGGGGGGCCCGTGTGGGGGTCTGCACACGGGCCCCTTCATTTCTAGAAACGCCCCTGCTTGTGTAACATGTCCATCTACCGCCTTTATCCTTATCACCTCTCCTATTTATTACTACCAACTAACTAAATATAGGAAGACCATTTTGGGGAATAGTATACAGAATGCCCTTAAATGAAGGCTAGTATATAGTGAAGGTCCTCACTGTGATGGTTAGTGTACAATGAATGACCTACTCTGATAGCTAGTATTAAATAATGGTCCCTCTCTGGCATCTAGTACACAATGAAGGTGTCTTTTTGATGGCTAGTATACATTAAACACTTCCCTTTGATGGATAATTTACAACCAAGACTTTTTCTGATGACTAGTATACAATGAAGACTTATCTCTGATAACTTTGTATACAATGAAGGCATCTCTCTGATTTCCAGTATACAATGAAGACCCCTTTCTTATGGATAGCATAAAAGTAAAACCCCTTTTTAATGGCTAGTATACAGTGAAGAACCCCCCCCTCTTTTTGATGGCTAGTATACATTGAACACTTCCCTTTGATGGATAATTTACAACCAAGACTTTTTCTGATGAATAGTATACAATGAAAACTTCACTCTGATGGCTAGTATACAATGAATACTCTTCTATGACAGATAGTATGCAATAAAGGCCCCTCTCTGATGGAAAGTATACAACGACAACCCCTTTCTGCAATAAAGGTCCCCCTCTCATGGTTAATATACAATAAAGATCTTAATCTGATGGCTAACACACAATAAAGACCTCTATCTGGTAGCTAGTATACAATGAAGATCCCCTCTATGATGATTTGTATGCAATGAAGGGCCCTCTCGGATGGCTAGAATATAATGAAATACCCTTTAAGATGGCTAATATACAATAGAGGCTTTTATCTAATGGCTAGCAAACAGTAAAGGCAACTATCTGGCAGTTAGTATACAGAGAACACAGAGGGAACCAAACAAAGAAAAAATATTAAGAAATATATCAGGGGATCTAACCCCTGGAATGTGCATTACAGGGTGAGCTTCCAAGGTGGTTTTATTGTAGCGTTATTGATTATTCCAGGGAAAAAACAGAGGCTGTTTTCACATTGTAAATGCATAACAGAGCCCCCTTCAAGGATAAAGCCCAAAACTCCCTTTTATTACAATAACGTTTATAGTCAGTTGCAAAACGCACCTTTATTTTTCAAGGACAGCAGATGTAACCGAGCTGCTGGATAGAAGATGACGATGAGATACTGGCTGTCCAGCCCCCAGCTAATATTCTAGGACAAGTCTGCTTCTTTTACCACTGGCCATCCTTAAAATGAGACAATAAACATTTCAGTGTAATTAGAGAGAAATATATCATTGTGCCTAAGGCCGCATCTAGAGGTCTATTTAACACCGAAGAATTTTTACTTAAAAATAGGTAAACAGCTGTTTTCTACCAAGTCTTTTAAATAAATACTATTTTCATCACTGAACAAATATTATCGTTCCGGATTCAGTTAAGTCGTTTTCGTCTTACGTACGTTCTTTTAAGAATTGAGCTACTGCGCATGCTTACTAGCTTATTTACACTATCTATGTACCATTTCTGTACGTAGATTGAGTAAATAACCTATAGCACATGCGTAGTAGCTCAATTCTTAAAAGAACATGCGTAAGACGAAAACTATGTGACTGTGAATCCAGACCATCATCTGCATGTTCTATACTTTAATACTAAGGAATAATATATTGTTATTTTAGTGTTTTGCTGTCATTTGTTACGGCACCACCGGGATACCTGGACTAGTACCGGGGTGGCCGTCGAGAAGAACAAGGAAGCCGGGTACTCACCAGTTAGTAGAGCCTGAAGTCGGCCCGAGCGTATGCTATTATTGGTTCGCATTGCGTGCGTTACTATTAATTCGCATTGCGTGCGAATTTATCTGCGTATTGTTATTATATGCATGTTACGCTATTAGGGAAAAGAAAATTATCTTTACAGGCTGTTTTCACATTGTACATGCATAACAGAGCCCCCTTCAAGGATAAAGCCCAAAACTTCCTTTTATTACAATAACGTTTATAGTCAGTTGCAAAACGCACCTTTATTTTTCAAGGACAGCAGATGGAACCGAGCTGCTGGATAGAAGACGACGATGAGATACTGGCTGTCCAGCCCCCAGCTAATATTCTAGGACAAGTCTGCTTCTTTTACCACTGGCAATCCTTAAAATGAGACAATAAACATTTCAGTGTAATTAGAGAGAAATATATCATTGTGCCTAAGGCCGCATTTAGAGGTCTATTTAACACCGAAGAATTTTTACTTAAAAGTAGGTAAACAGCTGTTTTCTACCCAGTCTTTTAAATAAATACTATTTTCATCATTGAACAAATATTATCGTTCCGGATTCAGTTACGTCGTTTCCGTCTTACGTACGTTCTTTTAAGAATTGAGCTACTGCGCAGGCTTACTAGCTTATTTACACTATCTATGTACCATTTCTGTACGTAGATTGCGGAAGCGACCGCACTTACGCAATCTAGGTACAGAAATGGTACGTAGATAGTGTAAATAACCTAAAGCGCATGCGTAGTAGCTCAATTCTTAAAAGAACATGCGGAAGACGAAAACTATGTGACTGTGAATCCGGACCATCATCTGCATGTTCTATACTTTAATACTAAGGAATAATATATTGTTATTTGAGTGTTTTGCTGTCATTCTATGTCATGCTTCCTGCTATTGATCATTCTTGTGTGCTACAGTTCCATCTTCTTTATTTTATATTCACAGAAGTGCAGCCTGTGTCACTCGCCACTAAATTCAAGTTTTCTCTGGGTGACAGAACCCTTCCCACTCTGGCTTCTTAGGGGCATCATTTAGGGACGTAGATTGCCTCCGTGTGGTCTATAAAGAGTAGTTTAGTAAGAAGGGGGCGTGGTAATGCCGCCTCGGGGCGTGTTTAGGTAGAAGTGGGAGGGATTTAGATTAGCCGGGGAGGGGGGCATTCTTCGTGCGTAGATCCTTCTTAAGAAGGAAACCACACACAGTTAGTTAAGGTAGCCCTATGGCACTTTTAAGTAAAAACGGGGGGCGGGTTAGAGGCTGAACGAGTGAGTTAGGTACAGATCTGTAACTGTGAATACGGACCTATGGCCACAGCTGGCTGACTCCTCCCCAATGGCGGCAGCAGGTAGACTCCTCCTACCATCGCTGCAGCGGTCTGACCACTCCCACCATGACCACTCCCAATGAGCGCCATTTATAAAACAACTGAAGCTGATAGCCGTTAGCGTCAGTCACAGAGGGGAGTCTACCCGCTACAGTATATTAGTAGTGCGCTCTGGCTCTGTATATGAAGCCTTTGGGACATAGTGGCGCTTTCTGTGAATATGGATAGTGGTTCTGGACAACCCCCGTCGCTGCTACTCCCTGCTTTATATACAGAGCCTGGGCGCACTAACTACTAATATACAGTAGCAGGTGACCCCTGCTCTGTAAATGAAGCTGGCTGGGCCCTCCTAGAACGTGGGGCCTGGGGTGTGGGCCACATTTCAAATGCCCTTGGGGCAGATCTGGCTGCAACAGACTGATCTCTTCTCCTGATGACTGCAACAGACTGACTCCTTCCACCAAGGCTGCAGCAGAGGAACTGTCTTAAACTAGACATCCTCATTATGCATAACGTAGCAGAGGTGAAGGAGCCTTGACATGGCAGGCGAGTTTATTGCTATAATACTTCAGAGGCGTAATTGAACACTGCCCTAAGTGTTCTGTGTAATAGCCATTCATGTTTAAGAAGAAAATGTCTATGTATATGTCCTTCAGTTATAAGTGTCTACTCCAAATAATCCTGATTCTCTGGGAAGACTGACAACATAACCATGGAAAATATAACACATTAGTTTTGCTTGATAAATGGTAAGGGTATAATTTCTTCATAAACCCTTTATTTTCTTCCATTGCTATGAACTGTATCTGTTGTCTGCCATCTAGTGGACAAAAATATACCAGCACATGAGAGGAAATTGATATGGCTCAGGGCACAGAGATGGGTGTAATGTCATCTGCCTTCGCGGTCAGTACAAAGTGCTATAAAGGTGGAGAAAATATTAAATGACCTAATATTTTCACATGCTAAATTCCTCAACTATGACAACTGTTTTTCATCAACAAAGAGCCTTTGTCTGGCTAAGAGAACCAACTCGCTGTCTGTTGGCTGAGATATTGCAGGGTCCCGCGGACAAGCTTCATCTTGGCTCTTATATGATCATTTGATTTAACTCTTACTGTGTTTTTACTTTATACATTTCTTTTTCTTCTCATTAGAAGTTGACCCTCCATCAATGACATATGGAATGGGTGGATCATTGCTGACCATCGCTGTTCAAATAAAACTGGTCACAGTGGCAAACGCAGGATTTTTAAAGGGGGGTTTCCAAATTATTGTAATACATGTGTCGCTAGGAATCTGAAACTGATTCCGACAACACTGATGGTCAGATATAGATCCTCTGTTGTTGAAGACCTAAAGTTCATCTTCCCCTGTTGATGATCACAAATTGACCCTTCATCATTCACAATCTGAAACTGATCCTCCATTGTTAACTGTCTGAAGTGAATCCACAACCACTGACCACGTGAAATTGACCCACAATTGTTGACGATGGAAAATTTTCTGCCACTGTTTATGCTCTGTAATTAGCAAAAATAGAGGATATCAGAGACTGTGGCGCTCTATCACTGCAGCCCACCGAAAAATCTAAGAGGGTCCTACACCCTCTAAGAAACAAGGGAAAGATAGTGGAAAAAGAAAGCTCAGTAGGGCGCTGTGAGGAAAAACTAAATAAAATGTTTTTTAAAAGGAGCTAAATCAGGTGTACACTCTTGATGCTCATAAATCCTCCGCAAAGGTAAACATGTTGAAAACCAAAAAGAGAACATAAATCAATAAAAATATATATGAAACACAATTTATTACATCATAAATATCTAAAAACATATGAGCAAAAATGTGTCAGAGGTGATCTGAGTATAAGCAACACAAATTGCACATTTATCCACCAAAAAAGCCTTTGGAGGATCCTTGTGAGAGATGCCCGCTCCGGAAAAGAGCCACCCCCCCAGCAAAGTTCACTCCTACCCCAGATCAGTCTTCAGATGAAAGGTATGGTATCGTCGTTGTACTGCAGGAGACGTTAAAGGGCCCACAAACGTCAAGATGGCAGTAGCAGGACACGGTCTGGATGAAGTAAAGGTCCGGAGCAGAGAGGAGACGCTGGGAAGATTGGCTGGTTACCTCACTGACGCGTTTCGAGAAGCAGAAGCCTCTTTCTCAAAGTGGTCGAAATGGCAGGACACGGTCTGGATGAAGTAAAGGTCCGGAGCAGAGAGGAGACGCTGGGAAGATTGGCTGGTTACCTCACTAACGTGTTTCGAGGAAGAGGCTTCTGCTCCTCGAAACGCATCAGTGAGGTAACCAGCCAGTTTCATATATTTTTATTGATTTATGTTCTCTTTTTGGTTTTCCACATGTTTACCTTTGCAGAGGATTTATGAGCATTAAGACCCCATGTTTTCCATCCGAGTTGATTGATACAAAGAGATTTACTTTAAAGAGACAGTCCACATTTTATTTATTTTAGAGTGTACATCTGATTTAGCTCCTTTTTTTTTTTTTTTATTTCTTTTTCCCTCACAGCGCCCTACCGAGATTTCTTTTTTCACTATCTATGCTCTGTAATTGACCGGCCACTGCTGACGATCTGAAATTGACCTGATACGGTTGACTGTCTGAAATTAATAATTTATTCTTATCTGGTAGAAATTGACCCAACACCATGGACTGTCTAAAAAGTATCTGCCCCTGTCAATGGTCTAGAATTGACCCATAATTGTAGACAATCTGAAATTGATCCTCCATTTGACTCTCCACCACTAACCAACTGAAATGGACCCTTAACCATTGACCATCTGAAATTTATCTGCCACCTTCAATTTTCTGGTATTGATTCACAATCATAGGTCATTTTAAACTGATCACCCACCATTAACTGTCTGAAATTAATTACCCACCATTGACTGTCTGAAATTGACCCATTGCCAATGACAATCACAAATTGACCCAATACCAATAAAAAATTAACCCATCACTGCTGAAATTGTCACGCTCTCATTGACATCTGAATTCAACTCATTGATATGCAGTTCTGAAAATATTCATGTCACGTAAATAAATAGAGATGTGTTCCATTGGTTAATACAATGGAGTGATCACCAACGACAACAGAAACCAGACACTAACAGGAGAAGATAGTTGTAGTACACAAGTAAACTGATCATAAGGAGCTTTTTACACTAAATTAAATGATGTAATTGAAGAAAATAATTTCCTTCTTTTGCAATCTCCAGGGTGCGGCTCGGTTTAGGCCTTGGACAAAAGCCACAATTTGATCAGAGTCTGATGTCACACGGGTTCGGAGGAATTTAAACTGATATGTTTAATCTTGTTGAAGATAAATTGTTTGGAAATGGGTGTAGCTTGAAAGAAGCCAACCAAGAGAATGGGGAATTTTCTGGCAGCAACGTTAACTGTACAACATGAATATAATAGGCTAAAGTTAAAGTTTTAGTTTAAATAAAAAAAAGAACACTGCAATTATCTCATCTGGGATCTTGTAACACTCACAAATAGATAAAGACATTTTAAAGTGACTCCCTAATGCATAATACAATAATTTACAAATGTAGAGCTGCATGCAGACTGCAAAATGGTCATTTTATCGCTCACAGATAGCGGAAATTATGTTCCGTGATGAAACTGGATCTACAAAATACAACATTCCGCAATGGAACACTGTAGCGTAATGGGAATTTGAGAGGTGTTGGGGGGGAGGGGTATTATAATTGTACAGTAAGGTCTGGGTATAGCCCATAGTCACCATTTTATGTAAGGACAGTGCGAAAATTTTAAGGCTCAGCTCTCGTAACGCCGTACCTGCGAGGGGAGTGTCTTCATTCTGCATCAATCTTGGAAGTCCGTTAACGCTGCCTCCGCGAGCTGCAGTAGAGGATTGTATCCGGCATTATATCCGGCCCCTAGTTCTTAGTTGTCTGCTCTTCATTTGTTGACCTGTTGCTGCACATTTCAATATATCCTATCTCTTCATGGTGGTGGTTGGACATTTTCCAGATCTAATTCTAGCAAAGCACTGAATAATTAGTCCCGGAGGCACTTATTAATTGGGGATTCGCAGCCCTGCTCAATAATATATATTTGCAACCCTTTGGGTTCAGTGATACCCATCTTGCATGGGTTCTTATGACAATCTCGTCATATTTCCTCTCTACTTCTGACTTCAAGGTCCATTTACTGAAAATAAACATAAAAAAACAAAGCAAAGAACAGTTCCCCATCTCCTTGCAGAATGTGATCATACTTTCCCCTCCTGTCTTGCAGCACACTCAGCGGTTTCCCCAGTGTTTAGGATCCTTGGATTTGGAATTTGTGACTTTTTGGCTTCTGTTTGTGTAAGTACCAAGTCAGCAACCAGCAAAAAGCAAAAAGATCTTTGTTATTTTTTGTAGCCACAGACAATTGTAAAGTTTAAAAAAAAATAAAATAAATAAACATTTTAAGCAGCTTCTTAAACACTCTTTGTAAACAGTAAATTCAATAATTTTTTTTATTTTTGTTTAAAATAAAAAAATGATTATGTTCCCGAGCAGATATGGTAGCCCTACGATCCTACTTTAATGCCACATAATGTTTCAATAAAAACATGTTCACCGTCATTTCTCAATTATTTAACTTCCAGTATTGAAGTCTTATCTCATTTTTTTTTCCCCCCATCAGTAAACTATTTCCAACACTACTGGGGGTGAAAGACTGAGATGGGAGTTGCCTCACAGATTACTTTATAGTCTTCTTGGTAATTCACTTGCCCCTTAGTGTTCTCTCGCACAAAAAAAAGTGCAAATGAACATTGCGTTCCATACACTCTGGGAACATTGCAATTGATATTTTACTGAACAACTGACATTTAAGTGCCTTCGCTAGCAGGAAAGAGGTTGTTGATGCAGCAGTGAATCAGCCCTTTATGTCATAAAGTACCATCAATGAGATAAATGTATTCCCAGCCTTCACTGCTTATTATTCCATAATCACCCGTTGTATTCAGTAACTGGCCAGTCTTAGGATTCCGTAGTCATCACAAGAAGAAATAACTGCCAAGGTCTGAATCCGGGAAAGTATATTTAAGAAAAAAGAAATGCAATATGGACTGGATTCACAGTGCGTGTGTGATCTGTAGATGCAGATACATATGTATCCGTACCTACTTCTCCGGTCCCTTATGAGTGTCATAGCCCTAGCTTATCTAACCGTCCATAGGTCCCTTCCCTCCCCGGCTAATCTAAATCCCTCCCCCTCCCACTTCTGCGTAAACACTCCTATAGGCGGCATTTTTGCCGCCTCTTTCCTACTAAACTATGTACCTGATTGGTAGGTAGATTGCGTAAAGGACCTACTAGGCATGAGCAGTAGGTAATTTACTAAATATATGCACCTAAGAACCAGAAGCTTCTTAGGTGTGAAGACAGGCCTATATCCTCACACACATGTGTTTACACACTCAGAGTAGCGTATAATAAATGTCCAGGTTGTGCCAAGCAATTGTATCATGTGAAGCAATGCATATTCTGTGATTGCGCAATACAAAATACAGTCATTCACCAATTAGCATCAAGCTGTGTTTGCATACAGCCAATCACATGTTTACCGCTGTCTACATAATGCAACAAAAGGTGCAAAGGTTTTTGTATGTAAGGAACAGAAGCGCCCCCTGGTGTTTATAATTTATTTGGGGAGCTTGACCCCTCCCCAATGTGGCTGCTTGGGAGTAAGGGCAAAACAGGTGCAAGCGTACAGTTCGGCTAAATGACGCTGCAATGTAAAAGCAATAATTCATTTTAATTCTTTTGCACGTAGGGAAAATACTTTACTTTTACATAGAACTCACAAACTTCACCTCTCAATTCTAATTCTGCTTTCACAGTATAAATGTGCCTCCCCTTGCAGCTCAACATGGTATTGCTCAGGTCTACACCCCTGGCCCAGCCCCTCCCCCCCCTCTCTGGTGTAGTAACTTCCAAAAAAGCAACGCTGGAACATAAATCAGATGCTGCCGCCATCTAAGAACGACCATCAAACACTGGCACATAACAGGAACAATGAATGAATTGTACTTTGTTATCTGATGTCTCTTTGATCTATGACATAGATTTAGTTCTTTTGGATGTAATATTACACTATTATTCCATACAGAGACCTTCATGAAGGGGCAGGTGTTTATATTGCCGTTTAAAGTACTGAACACAGCTTCAGGGTACAGAATTGTGAAGTGAATGAGCGAACGTGTCGGGTTTATCTCTACTATCTCCGGGGTTCAGGTTTCTGATCCTGGATTTAAATAGCCTGAAGCACGTACCAGAGGGCCAGATTTACTAAGCAACCAATCAGAATCCAGCTTGCACTTTCTTTGTACAAACTAGAGAGTCAGCTAAAATCTGATTGGTTGCTATCGGCAACTTCTCCACTTTTCCAAACCCGCAGCTTAGTAAATCTGGCACCAAGTGTGGAGAGTATAATAAGTAAGGGCCTGACTAGGTTCTTAAGAAGGAAACTACGCACAGTTAATTAAGTTATCCCTATGGCACTCTTAAGAACGGGAGGCGGATTAGGGGCAGGACGGGTGAGTGAGGAGTGGATCTGTTGTGAATACGGTCCCCAGTCGTTATCTTGTTCATCCTAGAACTTCAGTACAAAACAACCACATCCGGGAAATATTCCCTTAACAAAGCTCCATATTTGCATCAAAAAAATCCAGTTCATGTTTTGAGTTACTCTTTGTACGGGTGGGGGGAGGGGAGCAGTCGGCATCAAGAATAATGATCTTTTGACGTAGCGCCTAGCGCCGTATGTCCGCTTGCAGGGATTAGGACATGCGGATGTCACGGAACGCCCTTTCGGACGGATCTTCCGTACACTTCTGATTTGTGTACTAACAGATCCCAGGGGGATTTATCTGTGGGGATCCAGTAGGATCTATGGAGGATCTATCCAAGCATCCATGAGCTCACTCTCTCCCGCAGCTGAGCACCACTGGAGCTAAATTATTTGGAGGTAAGCAATCAATTTCTGTTAGCGGTTATGGTTAGGTGTAGGGTTGAGGTTAGGGTTAGGGCTAAGGCCTGGGTAAGGCTTAGCATTAAGGTTAGACTTAGGGTTAAGGTTAAGGCTAGGGTAAGGCCTAGGGCTGAGTTTAGGGTTAGGGCTAGCATAAGGCTAAAGGTTAAGGCTAGGGTAAGGCTAAGTGTTAAGGCTAGGGTTAGGGCTAGAGTAAGGGTAAGGGGTTGAGTTTAGGGTTAGGGCTAGGGTAATGCTTAGAGTTAGGGCTAGGCTAGGGTTAAGGCTAGGTTAAGGCTTGGTTAGGGCCAGTTTAAGGCTTAAGGTTTGGGTTAGGCTAGATTAAGGCTAAGGGTTGAGTTTAGGGTTAGGGCTAGGGTAAGGCTTAGGGTTTAGGCAAGGATTATGGCTAGGGTAAGGCCAGGGGCAGAACTACCATTGGTGCAACAGGTGCAGTGGCACTGGGGCCCATGCTGATGCAAGGGCTCACAGCTGTCATCACCACACCGCCGAATCTTCCCACCAGGTTGCCTGGGATATCATCATGGCCACAGTATATTTTTTGCACCTGGGCCCACAACTCGCTAGTTCTGCCTCTGGGTTAGGCTTAGACTCTGGGTTATCGTAACACAGTAAGAGACTTTACGACCTTCTGACAAATCACACGCCACTAAATATAGACTCCAGAACGTACAGGGCAGGAAAACAGAGAATATGTTACCGGCGTTCATTGTCTGTACACATTTGAACATTTGCCAGCGGTAGAACACTTTCCTTTTAGGAAGACATAAAAACTACAACAGGAAGAACCATTGTACACACATCAGCCTAACAATGACACCCATCATTCATCGCAGGCATTAATATCAATGGTTTTGGAGTTTTATTTAAAATTCATACAGCAAAGTTTAGTGTTTCAATCATTTTGGCGCATCTACAGTGTATGATGAGTTCTATTTCCCCTTATTGGATCTACATTCATTCCCAGGTGGGTCTGGAGAGTCATTCATGCTTTGTAGCTTATATCAGTTCTATAAATGGCTCTGAATAAAGGGAATCATCAGTCAGACAGGAAAACAGTTGACCTTTTAATGGAGTGTCTTGGAAATGTTTTAGGTGTTACCATTAATGGCTCTGATTCTGTTCTAGTAATTTGTATGTCTTTTGTGAAGGAAAGAACAATAATTGTTGTCAATGGAGATCTGAAAATACTGAGTCCAATCATAGAAGCTCATCATAGAACACGTTTTTTCCCAATGGAAATACATGGTCCAAGGTCACCGGTTGCAGTCTATAGGCTATAGAGAAGGGAGGGTTAGGGTCAGGCTGCAGGGAGGGGGTCTTAGGGTTAGACTATAAAGAAGGGAGGGTTAGGGTCAGGCTTCAGGGAAGGGAGGGTAAGTTTTTCTTCTTACCTATCGGAGCACAACGATCGGTGCTTCGGGGATCAATTGCTATGCCTCATCAAGGCATAAGCAAGCGATATCCCAGCCACTTCGGAACTGGCTGGGAGAAACGGGGACCTACACTCCTCTTCACTATCACAAGTTTCTTCAGTTTCTTAAGAGCCAGAAAACTATGCAGAGAATATGAGCTATAAACACCCCAAAGGTGATCCAGTGTTATATAAGGTGACAGCAGGGAGATTGAATAACTCATATCAGCAACCAAGGAGCATTATGTATGTAGGTCGGCTTTAGAACGTAGATGTACAATTCGAAATCAGCCGGGGGGGGGCGCTGGCTCACTCACTGTGCATACGAGAAACGCATGGGGGATGGGCATAGGTATTTCAATTGTACAGTAAGGGCTTTCCTACAGTTCAGTATTGCGCACACAAAAAGGGTACTTAAGGTTTAAGGTAGGGTCTAGGGCACGGAAATGCATTCCACACGCAGGAGTGCAGCGCGGGTGCCCACAACTAACATACGGATTATGTACCTAATCCTAAATTCAGAGCTGAGAATTTAAGGCAGGCTTATGGATGCGTTAGGTGCTCCAAACAAACATTATATATGTCAGAACATACATATAAAGGAGCTGTAGGTCACAATACAGCTATGCTGAGTTTATCACCTGCCCAGCGCCAAAGCACCTCCTGTAGGTGAGTTCAAATGCAGGTAGTGTGTTAATACAGACCTGTGTACACATATAGCAGATGGATAGGGACTCACCTACAGGAGGTGCCTTGATGCTGGGCAGGTGAGATAACCCAATATAGCTATATTGTGACCTAAACCTCCTTTTTATGTATGTGCTGACACATAACAGTGTTATATAATGCTTGTTTGGAGTGTCGGACCTCTCTTTTGTTCTATATGTGTGTGTGTGTGTATATATATATATAGGAAAAGAAGACCGGCACTCAGAGTCAAAAATATGCATAGATTTAATGGTCCCGACGTTTCAGTGTAAACAAACACTTTCCTCAGGGTGACAAAGAACACATATTTCATATATACACTGCACACATTTATATATACACTGCACACATTTATATATATAGTGCACACATTTCATATATTGAATTAGAAGCGCAGTCTGTGTTTTCTTGTTACTGTTATAGATGCGTTAGTCGTCCAAAGTCCGCATGAGAGAGGGGAGCGACAGGGGGGGTTCACTCCCCTCTCCGTGCAGATATACAGACCCCCCTGTGCGTATGAAACAAGCGTGAATGTCTGGATTATTCCCTGTGCCCTTATGTCTGGATCAGGTCCCAAATATTTAAAGGTGAGAATCAGCACAATAATACGCCTGTCACATCATAAAATACCCGGGTTATGGCCGGGGCAACCTCCAGCGACCCGGGTGAAGGTGTAGTGTGAAAGGTCGCGGGTGCCTCGACCCAGGTCTATTGAGCCCGGGAATTGGATACGGGTGAAAAGAAGGGTTATTCCTGGGTCAGACCCGGGGTAGCCTCCAGTGCGAAAGGTGTGAGCCGGGTTGCACATGATTGTTGGAATTTTCACAGTGTGATGACTCTACAGGTCAACCCTGGAGTGTGAAGCAGAGCCTGTGACCCTGGGATGATCTGTTGACACGGCAATATCCTGGATTCACAGACTCGGGCCGCGATGTGAAAGCAGCATCAGTAAGCACAACAACAAAATATATGGTCATTTTTTAAGTTTTATGAGCAAAGGATCGATTTAAGCCATATTGGGGCAGAAACATAAAATATCTCTTTGGTTCCTGGAACTGTGCAATTAAAGTCACACAATGCAGAGACGTTGATGTTTTATATTTAACTTTAATTTTAATTTTCTTTTTTTGTTCGTGTCTGTGGAGAAATGGACGCGTCTTTTGTTTTGCACCGATTTCTATGAGCTAGCGATGATTTTCTTTGTGTTCTACAAATCGGTAGAAATAATAACTCCGTTCAAGCATGTTAATAAAGGGAGAAAACAATTCCTCGGAAGGTCTAAAGACGTTATCTCTAATAGAGCGGACGCGGTGTGACAGGTCTGACGAGCCAGTCAATGCAGTGTCAAAACACCCAGAAGCCTCTGTGTAGCAGTAACGCAATGTCCCTGTGAAAGGACGTGGTGTGATTACGGAGTCGGTGCTGCTGTCAGCTGAGAATGTAATATAGCAATCTCCACAGCCGCAGGGGGTGCGTAAAATCACAATGCTCCCAGCATCAGCTCATGAATGCTTTGTGAGGCGTTAGCCCCGTCCACCGGTAATTGAGGTATTAAAACTTTTACGTGGGTACGGTGTGGAAGTATAGATTAATGTAAGGGCCAAAGCCAGCCCTTCTGGCTCAATTGGCATATCTCCACCCTTCAGATTTGCGTACACACCATATGCATACCCTCCAACATGACCCATTCCATTAGGTACAAAATGCTCTGCTGCTCAGTTTCCAACTGTCAGTTACTATGGTAACCCCCCTTTGTTGAAGAGACGAATAGTTTTTTGACTATCAGTTAAGTCATTTCACCAGGTGAGTGACATTTGGAAGCTCAGGAGCGGAGTGCATTGTACCTAATGGAATGGGTCATGTTGGTGGGCCTGCATATGCCCCCCAAATTTGTTCATTGTGTGCTTGCGAATGAAAATACAATCATTTTACGGAGGTCTGGATCCATCCAATCAGATAATATTCTATATCAATATTCTTTTGACATTTGAAGGACTGGTAGTAATTATGGGGATGCCGTTGCCTGCCCGGCCAGCTTAATAGCTATATCATTGTTTGAACCTATACAGAATTAGAAGCTGTTCCCTTACTTTAATTTTAGAATTTTATCATTTATTGCAATTTATGAATAAATAATAATGACATTTTATGGCATGTTAGATATAAATGTCATAATCTGTTCTTTTACACTATGCTATATTTCGCTATTCTATAAACCGTGATGTCAGCACACATTGGGGCTGATTCATATACTACATAGCTTTATATTTCATCTATAAATTAGAGTTGAGCTAAGAAACTTCTCAATTCTGATTCTGCTTTCACAGTATAAATATGCCTCCCTTGGCAGTTCAACACAGTATTACTCAGGTCTACAATTACACCTATGAAAAAGCATAAGTGCAGCTCTGAATCAGCCCCATTGGCTCTAATCCTCCACGCGTTTCGCTTTTGGCAGCTACAGCAGTTGACAAGAATCATCAGGCATCCTGTTAATTCCACATCTTTCTGACTAATTGAATAATCTGCTTATCCTTTAGCTGATTAATTATAGAAAAGGATTATTTTTTCACACCTTTTGTTCATTGTGCATTAGGTCATAGGAACTGCAGTGATTCAAGGCCCGGCAAGGTAATATTACATGTGATACTCACAGATGAATGGTCCTTGGTAATGATTTAATAAAGTTGTTAGCTGAGAACTGGATGTGACTATTGGCTGCCTACACTTTGTGATAATGACAGTAAACACACATCTGTTCCTAGCAATCATCTCCAGTTATAAGACTCTGTGGAGCCAGCGATGAAACACAAACAGGATCTTCTGCAGCCAAACTTCATGCGTAGATATTTCAGTTTAATTATCCATGGACACCCAGGAGAGGAACGACAACATATTTCTGAGCTCACAGCGTTGGGGGAATAAAATGTTTTCTGTAACTGTGGGGTCTGTTCAATAAAGCTGCAAACCTGTTACGAAAGAGTTTACTGATCGTTTTATAATAGATGTCAATGATGGCACTTTTGCCTCTTATCAGACACGGCGCCAGGGGTGGAGCTAGGCATCGCTGAGACCCATAGTGAATTTCTGAGGTGGCCTTGTAGCTTTTCCCTCCCCTCTGCTCTGAAAAGCACAGAGCCTGGGCCAGCTCTGCAAATGCATGCTATTGCACAATAGTGACCGCCACTAGGATCTGATAATAGGGGAGCACAGGCAGTATAACTGTAATCGGGATGTGGGTGGCTGCTGAGAACGGCTCTTTTTGGAACGGGCAGTTCTCTCCCATACAGTTTGAAGAGGCAAAGCAATCAATCCCCGGAAAACAGAAGACATTGCGCCAAAAGGCAAGTATAAATCTATTCCCAACTCTTACTATAATCCTTATGTTAACCTTCCCTTCCTCACAGCCTTACCCTAAGACTCAACTCCCTGCAGCCTGACCCTAAGACTCTCCTCCCCGCAGCCTGACCCTAA
>WWET01000920.1:39919-57832 GCA_011038615.1 Limnodynastes dumerilii
AAACAGTTGCTTTGACACCCCTTTGGTTTGCAAAATGGTTTAGCTTAGTTGCACACTTGCACCTCTTACCTTTACTCTGAATCGGTTCCCTGATCCCTGGGTGTAGCGGCTCTTATCTGCGATTGGCACGTTTAGGTTAACCAAAAACTGCTGAAGTGTGTTACTGGGAGCATGGTAAAGTCCCTCTACCCAGAGCAACCACCTCAGCAGCCTATCCTGGATGTCACCTGGTGTAAGACCTACTTTTGTTCTGGCTCCACAATATGGCTTATGATATGTTATACTATAGTGGGGCAATTGTATTAACTTGTAACTTTTAATGCCTTTATTGTCTTACAAATCAGGGCTATTATATGTGCTTAGAACTGGAGATGTGTCAAGGGCTCTGATCTCAAGTTGAACGTACAATGTGACTTCACACTGGGCAATGTTGAGTCTTGGTGGTCTTACACGTGTGGTCTTCAAGACAAGTGGTCAAAATATGGATCTTGATAGTTCTAGAGCAGGGGTGGCCAAGCTCGGGCCTCGTGAGCTACCAACGGTTCATGTTTTCCAGGTCTCCTCAGGTAGTCAGAGATAAGATAATGTGTGGTCTTCAAGACAAGTGGTCAAAATATGGATCTTGATAGTTCTAGAGCAGGGGTGGCCAAGCTCGGGCCTCGTGAGCTACCAACGGTTCATGTTTTCCAGGTCTCCTCAGATACTCGGAGATAAGATAATCACTACCAACTGTAGATTTTTTTTTTTTATATATCAGTCAGTAATGAACACACCTGTGCTCCAACAAGAGACCTGGAAGACATGGACTGTTGGTAGCTTATGAGGCCCGAGCTTGGCCACCCATGTTCTAGAGCAGGGGTTGTCCTCAAGTACCACTAACAGTCCAAGTTTTTTAAATCTCCTTGCTGGAGGTGTGGTCATAACTGACAGTTACATTTTGAAAGCTCTACAGGTTTTGCCGGGAGACCTACAAAACATGGACCGTTAGTGGTACTTAAGGACGGGGTTGAGAACCCCCTGTTCTAGAGTAATAACTGACCTTGTGATTCTTTGTGCTTTACGATCTTCAGTCTTTTGGGTCATTCCTTTCTCTTTGACATATAAGAGCACTAAACATTCTTGTTTATCTTCCAGAATCAAACATGGTTGGAATTGTCCCAAAGAGTAAGTCCAGGGCAGACTTCTGTGGAGTAAATGAATATGATTATATTGTCAGATCTGACCTTAACTGTTACATGAAATCATCCAACTTTAACCAAGGAACAGATGTGGAAATCTTCTCCCTGCATCTCTCTTGTAGAGATGGAGATCATTACTTGGCCAATGAAGACGGCCTTTTCTACATCATTAAGGGAAACCATTACCGTCGTGTGTCAAACATGAACACTGATACAGGTTCTGTGGTCTACACCCTACATCCCAACTGCCAAGGCGGTGATCACTATCTGTCTGCCTTTGGACACTTCTACATCATCTTCCAGAGCCGCGGTGTGTACCGTAAAACCACAAACATGAACAAGGATGAGGATGCTGTGGAATATAACCTTCATCCCGAATGTAAGAATGGACTCTATTACTTTGGTGCCAAAGATTACTATTACTTTGTTAAACCCTATGACTAGTGGGGAATGCAATATGTGAAGTGCACAGACTTTTCCAAAAATGAGGATGCAAAAACCTTTTCCTTCCATCCCAACATCATCAGCTTCATACCTGGGGGTTTAAGCATCACTAAGGGACCAGCTTTTGGAGAGTGGGTGTGCATCAAGACCATCAGCAACGACTCGCAGACCCCTGTTCAGTGGACAAATAAGGTCAATAAGAAGGTTGGGTATAACAAGGAGAAGATGTCCAGCATAGAACACAACTGGAAGGTGTCCTCAACAGTCTCTGCACAAGCTGAGGGGCTGACGGCCCTTATTGCCAAGGCCCAGTTCTCTCTGACAGCTGAATATGGTGGCAAGAGTGTGAACACCGAGAAGGAAATCTGGAATACAGCCACTGAAGTTGAGGAGACCATATCGGTCAATGTGCAACCTAATGGTCGTGTCTACATCTGGACCTACCAGCTGGGCCTGGGGAAAGAACCTGTTCTATTCTGCCGTGATATGAAAATTCTAGACCATTCCAATCCCCCCACTGATGTCCCATTGCCTCCAGCATAGTAGTTCCCACTGTTCTATTTGTAAGGTCTCCATTGTAGCTTATTTATTGAATGTGTTGGTCAGTGCTGCGGTTTTTGGTAATAAAGCCTTAATCCTTTGCCTGCAATGCAACTTGTTTGTTTTTTGTCTTTGTGGTTTTTTTTTTCTTTGTGTTCCTGAAGTATAATTAATATAATTTCCTCACCAGAGAACTATACACTGGAGATGATCTACAGTTAGGAGTAACAGTAAAAAAAAACCCCAGCAAGTCTGCACCTGGGGAAATGATGTTAAACTGCAGGGAAGGAAAATGTAAATTGTGTAAACATTTTTGCTCCTAAATGACTGTTCCATGGTCTCATTTTAAGAATCTGAAGTTAAAAAGTTCATATATTTTATACCGAATTGTGTTTTAATAACGGAAGGGGGGAAAGATGTCCTTTTATTAAAGGATATGGGATGTAAGCTGAACTTTGTGCATAGATAAATCTTTCTCAATTCTTTATGGGTAGAGCTTCATATGTCCCAGAGTGGATTCAATCCATGTAATGCATAGATTATAACATATAGAAAGAGGACAAGCTCCTCGTGTGGTATCAACAGATTTGCAGAGTAATTACCAAATTTTCATACACCGTCTTACTTATTGGGCTTTGCATATACACATCTGACCCCACTCACCCATCACCACTGTGTTCTACTGAAGTGGGTCGTTTGAACATGTATCTTTTACTCCTCAGGGTTAGTAAATATCTAACTCTCTAATCCAAATATGGTCCCTTGATTTTTCTGTATGTAAAACACCAAATTCCTGAGCAATGCACAGGTAGAAAACGGGTCAACCAGCTACACTGTACAATTAAATTACCTTTATACTTTGCCTTCAGCTGGACACAGATGTCCATCCCCTACTACCAACGCGTTTCAACTAATGAATAGTCTTATCAAGGTCCATGTAATAGCTTTTCTTCCCCACCCAATATTAGATGATTGAGTGTGGCTTATGTTAGTGTCTTGAGAGTGTACAATGAGCTCAGAACATGATTTAAAGGTCCGTTTGTATAGTGCTGGGTGTGCAAATGCAGTGCCTCCGATACTATTTATTCCACGGGTACAAAATACTCCGTTCCTGCTCTTCCAACAATCAATTACTATGGTAACCACCTGTGTTGAAGAGAATTGTCTTTTAAACATCTGTTAAGTCAGTAAAACCAGGTGAGTGACAGTTAGAAGCTAAGGAGCAAAGTATTGTGTACCTGCTGGAATGGGTCATGTCTGCAAATGAATATTTTCTCTGTTCATACAAAGGAATTGTGTATTTTGCCCTATTCAATAGATGGGTGTGTTTGGTCCTTTATTACATGTGGTCATATAAATTTTCTTGCCAGGTGTGCCTAGCTCAGGTGCCACAGCAAAGAAGTGGGGTCTGAATCCAGATGAGACAGGATTGCTGAAAGGCAAGGGATGTAAAATTTCATCTGTTGCAATCTGTATTAATGTGGATAGGTGTTGTTCTCTAGCCCAAGTCTAAATAACAGTGTAATAGTAACGCTGGTCAGTATCTGTGTAATATAATCAAAGGGGTGCAATTGCTATGGGTGTGACTGTGAACTTGGGTTTTTAGGGTGTTGGACACTGACCTCTTGGAAAGTAAGGACAGAGTCAAAAGTTTAACCAACTAATCTCCTGATTCACAACATTTTTAGGTTATAATCATAATCTTCATCTCTGGGTGATTCTCCTCTCGCACTGTTACCTATGTTTGAATGAAGATTATGGCGCTATTGTTGTTGTTATGGAATCTTCCAATATACACAATACAATGGAATAACATGACAATGGAAATTCAGATTAATTTTTTATTGCTTCATTTATAAAAATGAATCTCTTCTATAAATTGAAAAGGCTGTTTCCCCATACAAGAGCAAGAAGAATACCACCACCACAACATAATGAATAATATTAGCATGCGTAATAGACCAAATGCAATCTATAATGGAAACTAAATATGGGGCTGGATCCAGACTTAAGTGCTTGAAATGAGTTACTCCTGGGCTAAACCATGTTGATTGCAGGGGGAGTCAAGGTAATTGTATTCTTTGCATGCAGGGATATATATTTGAATAGCTTACTACACACAGATACTGACCAGCTTTACTATCACACTGTTATTTAGACTTGGGCTGGTAAACGCCACCTCTCAACTCTAATAGTGTTTGCAACAGATGAAATAGGACTCCCCTGCAATCAACATGGTTTAGCCCAGGAGTAACTAACTTCAAGCGCTTAAGTCCAGCCCATGGTTTCCTAAATGTACATAGAGTTGGAAACTGAGATATTTAAAGCTAATTTACTATGCTGGAGGCAGTGGGACATTAATGGGGGTGCATGGATTGTCTAAAATGCTCATATCACGGCAGTATAGGACAGGAGCTTTCCCCATGCCCATCTGGTATGTCCAGATGAAGACCTTCTGGGAAGGCTGTAAGGTTGTGGTGATGGTCTCCTCAATTTCTGTGGCTTCGCTCCAATTCTCTTTCTCCGTGTTGACACTCGATCCACCATATTCCATGGTCAGTGAGAACTGGCTCTTGGCAATCATGGCGGACAGGCCCCCAGTTTCTGCTGAGACCGTGGATGACACCTTCCAGTTGTGTTCTATACTGGACATCTTCTCCTTCTCATACCCGACCTTCTTATTGACCTTCTTTGCCCACGTAACAGGGGTCTGCGAGTCATTGCTGATGGTCTTGATGCACACCCACTCTCCATAGGATGGTCCCTTAGTGATGCTTAAACCACCAGGCAGGAAGCTGATGATGCTGGGATGGAATGAGAAGGTTTCTTCACCCTCGCCTGAGTGAAAGTTTGTGTATCTCTTGTATTGCATTCCCCATTTGTCGTAGGGTTTCACAAAGTAGTAGTAATTTTTTACGCCGAAATAATACAGACCGTTCCTACAGTTTGGGTGAAGAGTATATTCTTCACTGTCTTCATCCTTGTTCATGTTTTTTGTTTTACGGTAAACACCACGGCATAGATCTATGATGTAGAAGTGTCCAAAGGCAGATAGATAGTGATCACCCCCTTGGCAGTTGGGATGTAGAGTGTAGACCACGGCATCCGCATCGGTATTCATATTTGACACACGTCGGTAATGGTTTCCCTTAATGATGTAGAACAGGTCATCTTCATGGGCCAAATAATGATCTCCATCTCGACAAGAGAGATGCAAGGAGAAAACATCTACATCTTCTCCATGGTTAAAATTTTTTGACCTCATGTAACAAGTGAGGTCAGGTCTGACAATATAATAATAGTCATTAACGCCACAGAAATCAGCCTTGGACTGTTTTTTTGGCACGATCCCAACCATATTTGCAGTCCTGAAAAATCAAAAAGAAGTAACAACTAATCAGTTGACATTACTCATATGGAAGAATTGTCACAGACGTTTGATTTTGTACCTCACAGACTTTGACGTTTCTGAAGGTCCATACCTAGTGTTTTTATTATACATGCTCATTTTAATGCTAAATTGGTAAACATTAATCAGTAAAAAAAATAATCTCTTATGATAAATTAATCCTGACATGTTTTAAAAAACATGTTCCTCAGCCAATAAGATTGTTTTACTATTTTGCCATACTTCTCCATGGTTGGTTGCATGTCTATACCCCAGGACCCACACTCTGGGTGGCCCCCTGTCACCTTCATTTCCAGAGCTGTGGTAGTCTGCTATAGTAGTAGTGTTCCACAGCTCTGCATATAACTGTACCGTGACGTAATATCGACAGAGATTGGCCAGAACTGCTATCCATACTCAGGGCCGTTTCTAGGGGCGGGTGAGATGTGCGATCGCACTGGGGGTGCCCCTAGATGACTTAAAGGGGGGTGCCCAGTAGGGCAGCCCCCCTTTAGGTACCATAGCCCTCCCCTGAGCCGCGGTTACATACACCACGTCTCACACAAACGCCGGCCGCATCACATAACAGAGGCGGCCGGCATCATTCAGATGAATAGCACTGGGTATACAGGGCTCCTACGGGAGCTATGTAGGACCAAATAATTTGCATTGAATAGCGCTATAAGGTAGCGTTATTCATTGCAATAGATTTGGTCCTACAGGGCTCCCGTAGGAGCCCTGTATACCCAGTGGTATTCATACAGGAACTGGCTGCACCACAGAGGAAGAAGCAAGAGGCGAGGGAGAAGGTAAGTGAGTTAATTAATAGCTTTTTAAAATTTAAAATAATAGTTATTTAAGGGGGCACAGAAGGAGGTTAATATATTTAAGGGGGCACATAAAGACAATGATCCATATAAGGGGCACATAAGGAGGCTGATCTATATAAGGGGCACATAAGGAGGCTGATCCATATAAGGGGCACATAAGGAGGCTGATCCATATAAGGGGCACATAAGGAGGCTGATCCATATAAGGGACACATGAGGAGGCTATTACATATAAGGGGGCATATAAGGAGGATGATCCATAAAAGGGAGCACATAAGGAGGCTGATCCATGTAAGGGGACACATAAGGAGGCTGATCAATATAAGGGGCACATAAGGAGACTGATACATATAAGGGGGCACAGAAGGAAGCTATTACATATAAGGGGGCACAGAAGGAGGCTGATCCATATAAGGGGACACAGAAGGAGGCTGATCCATATAAGGGCACCTAAGGAGGCTGATGCATATAAGGGGCACATAAGGAGGCTGATCCATATAAGGGGCACATAAGGAGGCTGATCCATATAGGGGGCACATAAGGAGGCTGATACATATAAGGGGGCACAGAAGGAGGCTGATCCATGTAAGGGGGCACATAAGGAGGCTGATCCATATAAGGGGCATGTAAGGAGGCTGATCCATATAAGGGGCATGTAAGGAAGCTGATCCATATAAGGGGCACATGTGGCTGATCCATTTAAGGGGCACATAAGGAGGCTATTACATATAAGGGGGCAAATAAGGAAGCTGATCCATATAAGGGGCACATAAGGAGGCTGATCCTTATAAGGGGCATGTAAGGAAGCTGATACATATAAGGGGCACATAAGGAGGCTGATCCATATAAGGGGCACAAAAAGAGGCTGGACACATATAAGGAGCGCAAATGGAGGCTGGGCACACAGCAACTGGCAGAAGTGGATAACTAGGCACATACACAACATTCCTAGAAACGACACTGTCCATACTCACTGCTGAGGGCGACCATGCTTGTATATTGCATAGTTCTATCAGATCATCAGGGAACAGTCTGTTACATTATATATGAGTTTCCCTTCCAGTGGACACAGAGAAAGGTGTAGCGCATTTGTTGTGGCATGAATCAGGAAAGGAGAAGGAGAGACTATGCCCCGGATCCAATCCCCTGCTACAGCTCTGATCTCTGCTGCATCCCAAATTCCGTACGGACGAGGAAGGCAAAATGGCCCGTATTCAGAGTACCGGATGTATAACATATACGTCAAGTGTGATTTTTACTACTGCGCATGTGTAGCAATTTTTTAAGGTAATCTACGTATCTTTTTCTTACGTAGATTGCGTAAATGCGGTCTTTCAGATGGACAACTACCAATCTTGGCAGTAGGGTGGCTCAGTGAGGAGCACTTGTGTCTCACAGCAATGAGGTCATGAGTTTGATTCCGGATGGGCCTTGTCTGTGTGGAGTGTGTATGTTCTCCCTGTGTCTGTGTGGGTTTGCTCTGGGTGCTCCGATCTCCTCCCATACTCCATAAACATGCTGGTAGGTTAGTTGGCTGATTTCTCAATAAAATTAACCCTAGTGTGCGTCTAATGTTCTTTGTAATGCGCTGCAGACAATTTTTACCATATAAATAAGCGATAATAATAATAATAATAATAATAATAATCTTGCATACTCCCTGTGATAATACAGCCACTGTTTATTTTAATATAAATATTTAATTTATTATATATACTATAAATATAATATAAATGTATTTCATTTTAAGATGGTTTTCTGTGCAGTGGCAATAAATATAATTGTAAATTAGAACATTAGATTATGATAAATGAAACCCACCCCCAATGATATTATTGCACCCTAACATAACAGATTGTACGACAGCTATACAGATAATACATATAGATTATGCATGGAGTCTTCTGGGATACTTACAATGTATGTAAAGGAAACGGTGAAATGTTGCCGGTACCGTAAACGTCTTCTTCTACCTGTAGATCAGTTTCTGCCCTTATTTATATATTCGTGTTATGCAATTAGTGTAGCTGGAGGGTGGAATCTTTCAGGGCAAAACCCAACTTTTTTCCAAGAACTAGATCGAGCTTGTCTCGGTTAAAATGCCATTGAACATTGTGCAATATTTCATATTACTAGCCAACGTGAGAGAATTGTTCTGAAATTGCAGTACAATGTGCTTGTAATTATTGGTGTAGACAGCTTGAGGCTTTAGTACTTTAGATCTTTTGTAACCTTTTGAAATGAGTATTTAGTGAAAGGGATTATAGCATTTCAGATCTAAGTGCTGTATTCAGAGTACCGGACGTATAACATATATACGTCCGGTGTTTAGCGATTTTCACTACTGCGCATGCGTAGTCATTTTTTTTACGTCATCTACGTATCTTTTTCTTATGTAAATTGCGTAAATGCGGTCTAATGCGCATAATTGCTGAGCGCGGCTTATAAATACCTTTATACAGTCATCTTGCTTAGAATTCTGTGAGTGCAGTTGACACAACACCACCCTCCCTCCTCCGGGCCCCGTAGTAGCTGCTCCCCCTGCAGTAATGGTACTTCTACCGTAGAATACAAGATGGTGTCTGACCACCAGACCTCTATAGAGGGGAGATCATACTCCGTAAACCTTGAAGCTCGGGTCACACTACATTTATTAATTCAACAATTTAACTTTAAACTTAAAGGACCGGATCATAGGCGTATCTACAGTATAATGGGTGCAGGGTGTGCAGTGCACATGGGGCCCTCAGAAGAGGGGGCCCTGTGCCATGCATCCTGCACCCAGGGTTGGCAGCGGAAGGGGTGCCATTCAGCATCTATTTCTTCCCTCTAAGATCTTCCGGAGGGAAGAAATAGATGCTGAATGAGCCACCCTTCCCTGCTGTGGGACTGTCCCCATTTGTGGGCCGAAAAAGGGGCGGGGCTTACAGCGCAGTTAGGACCCTTTTGAGGTCCATGAATCGGGACAGTCCTGCTTCAGGTAAGGGGGAGGGGCCAATGTACAAATCTTGCACTTAAATCGCCCCTGGACCGGATCCCGACTTCCTTAAAAGGGGTCTTTCCTGATCGCTAGAATTGTAACACGCGCATTTCTTCCATTTTCTCATGTGCATGCGGCGTGGATTCTGTTCCACTAGCAAGAGCAGGATTTCGGAAAGGGGCATTTCCATTGCTTGTAATACAGGAGAGCTATCTTAGGTTAGGGTGTGGGAATGAATTGTTAAATCCATTTGCAATGCAGTAATGGGCACACCAACACTGCGTGCAAATCAGTACTGACACGACTTCAATGCATGACCCCTCTGCCTTCACAGTCAGAGCATAGGCTTTCTGACAATCATGATCAAAGGAATAACGTCAGGTCTCGTGACAGGACGTAAGTATATAAGGCAATTCTTTATTAATGAAAGGTTCAGACAGGTAAAGCAGTGAATTTGGAACGTAATCTATGTTACTTCTTGCGACGTAGATTGCGTACACGCGGTCTTAAAGACCGTGTATATGCAATCTACGTTGCAAGAAGTAACATAGATTACGTTACAAAATTACTGCGCATGCAAAGTAGCACTTTTCTGAAAACTCCTTGCCAAATGTAATGCGGCCGGAGCTCTGCATACTGCCCATAATGTTTAGTGTAAGTTCAGTATAATGTCATGCTGTATAATGTAGGTGTAGTATAATATTATGTTTTATAATGTAAGTAGAGTATAATGTAATGATGACAAAATAACATTATGGTGTACATATATTATACAGTTTAAAATAATACTCTATTACATTATACACTATAACATTGTACTGTACTTATAAAGTACAGTACAATGTTATATTGTATAATGTAATAAAGTATCATTTTAAACTGTATAATTTATGTACACCATAATGTTATTTTGTAAAATGTACTAGAGTATATTTTATACTGTATAATGTAAGAGTGGAGTTATGAAATATAATGTAAGTACAGGCAATAGTGCGCTTTAAATGTACAGTATAATGTTATACTGTATAATGTAAGTATTGTTTTTGATATGCTGTACTTTAAAAATACAATGCAATGTTATGCTGCATAGTGTTAGTACAGGACAATGCTAGGCTGTGTTGTAAGTACAGTATAATGTTATGCTGCATAGTGTTAGTACAGGACAATGCTAGGCTGTGTTGTAAGTACAGTATAATGTTATGCTGCATAGTGTTAGTACAGGACAATGCTAGGCTGTGTTGTAAGTACAGTATAATGTTATGCTGCATAGTGTTAGTACAGGACAATGCTAGGCTGTGTTGTAAGTACAGTATAATGTTATGCTGCATAGTGTTAGTACAGGACAATGCTAGGCTGTGTTGTAAGTACAGTATAATGTTATGCTGCATAGTGTTAGTACAGGACAATGCTAGGCTGTGTTGTAAGTACAGTATAATGTTATGCTGCATAGTGTTAGTACAGGACAATGCTAGGCTGTGTTGTAAGTACAGTATAATGTTATGCTGCATAGTGTTAGTACAGGACAATGCTAGGCTGTGTTGTAAGTACAGTATAATGTTATGCTGCATAGTGTTAGTACAGGACAATGCTAGGCTGTGTTGTAAGTACAGTATAATGTTATGCTGCATAGTGTTAGTACAGGACAATGCTAGGCTGTGTTGTAAGTACAGTATAATGTTATGCTGCATAGTGTTAGTACAGGACAATGCTAGGCTGTGTTGTAAGTACAGTATAATGTTATGCTGCATAGTGTTAGTACAGGACAATGCTAGGCTGTGTTGTAAGTACAGTATAATGTTATGCTGCATAGTGTTAGTACAGGACAATGCTAGGCTGTGTTGTAAGTACAGTATAATGTTATGCTGCATAGTGTTAGTACAGGACAATGCTAGGCTGTGTTGTAAGTACAGTATAATGTTATGCTGCATAGTGTTAGTACAGGACAATGCTAGGCTGTGTTGTAAGTACAGTATAATGTTATGCTGCATAGTGTTAGTACAGGACAATGCTAGGCTGTGTTGTAAGTACAGTATAATGTTATGCTGCATAGTGTTAGTACAGGACAATGCTAGGCTGTGTTGTAAGTACAGTATAATGTTATGCTGCATAGTGTTAGTACAGGACAATGCTAGGCTGTGTTGTAAGTACAGTATAATGTTATGCTGCATAGTGTTAGTACAGGACAATGCTAGGCTGTGTTGTAAGTACAGTATAATGTTATGCTGCATAGTGTTAGTACAGGACAATGCTAGGCTGTGTTGTAAGTACAGTATAATGTTATGCTGCATAGTGTTAGTACAGGACAATGCTAGGCTGTGTTGTAAGTACAGTATAATGTTATGCTGCATAGTGTTAGTACAGGACAATGCTAGGCTGTGTTGTAAGTACAGTATAATGTTATGCTGCATAGTGTTAGTACAGGACAATGCTAGGCTGTGTTGTAAGTACAGTATAATGTTATGCTGCATAGTGTTAGTACAGGACAATGCTAGGCTGTGTTGTAAGTACAGTATAATGTTATGCTGCATAGTGTTAGTACAGGACAATGCTAGGCTGTGTTGTAAGTACAGTATAATGTTATGCTGCATAGTGTTAGTACAGGACAATGCTAGGCTGTGTTGTAAGTACAGTATAATGTTATGCTGCATAGTGTTAGTACAGGACAATGCTAGGCTGTGTTGTAAGTACAGTATAATGTTATGCTGCATAGTGTTAGTACAGGACAATGCTAGGCTGTGTTGTAAGTACAGTATAATGTTATGCTGCATAGTGTTAGTACAGGACAATGCTAGGCTGTGTTGTAAGTACAGTATAATGTTATGCTGCATAGTGTTAGTACAGGACAATGCTAGGCTGTGTTGTAAGTACAGTATAATGTTATGCTGCATAGTGTTAGTACAGGACAATGCTAGGCTGTGTTGTAAGTACAGTATAATGTTATGCTGCATAGTGTTAGTACAGGACAATGCTAGGCTGTGTTGTAAGTACAGTATAATGTTATGCTGCATAGTGTTAGTACAGGACAATGCTAGGCTGTGTTGTAAGTACAGTATAATGTTATGCTGCATAGTGTTAGTACAGGACAATGCTAGGCTGTGTTGTAAGTACAGTATAATGTTATGCTGCATAGTGTTAGTACAGGACAATGCTAGGCTGTGTTGTAAGTACAGTATAATGTTATGCTGCATAGTGTTAGTACAGGACAATGCTAGGCTGTGTTGTAAGTACAGTATAATGTTATGCTGCATAGTGTTAGTACAGGACAATGCTAGGCTGTGTTGTAAGTACAGTATAATGTTATGCTGCATAGTGTTAGTACAGGACAATGCTAGGCTGTGTTGTAAGTACAGTATAATGTTATGCTGCATAGTGTTAGTACAGGACAATGCTAGGCTGTGTTGTAAGTACAGTATAATGTTATGCTGCATAGTGTTAGTACAGGACAATGCTAGGCTGTGTTGTAAGTACAGTATAATGTTATGCTGCATAGTGTTAGTACAGGACAATGCTAGGCTGTGTTGTAAGTACAGTATAATGTTATGCTGCATAGTGTTAGTACAGGACAATGCTAGGCTGTGTTGTAAGTACAGTATAATGTTATGCTGCATAGTGTTAGTACAGGACAATGCTAGGCTGTGTTGTAAGTACAGTATAATGTTATGCTGCATAGTGTTAGTACAGGACAATGCTAGGCTGTGTTGTAAGTACAGTATAATGTTATGCTGCATAGTGTTAGTACAGGACAATGCTAGGCTGTGTTGTAAGTACAGTATAATGTTATGCTGCATAGTGTTAGTACAGGACAATGCTAGGCTGTGTTGTAAGTACAGTATAATGTTATGCTGCATAGTGTTAGTACAGGACAATGCTAGGCTGTGTTGTAAGTACAGTATAATGTTATGCTGCATAGTGTTAGTACAGGACAATGCTAGGCTGTGTTGTAAGTACAGTATAATGTTATGCTGCATAGTGTTAGTACAGGACAATGCTAGGCTGTGTTGTAAGTACAGTATAATGTTATGCTGCATAGTGTTAGTACAGGACAATGCTAGGCTGTGTTGTAAGTACAGTATAATGTTATGCTGCATAGTGTTAGTACAGGACAATGCTAGGCTGTGTTGTAAGTACAGTATAATGTTATGCTGCATAGTGTTAGTACAGGACAATGCTAGGCTGTGTTGTAAGTACAGTATAATGTTATGCTGCCGTCACTCTTGCAGGGAAGGTGGCCGGGGATGCACTGCAGTGAGCGCAGCGGCAGAACCGATACCTACATTAGGTATCGGTTCTACTGCACCACTGAGCGTGGTGCTATTGGTGAGTGGCAGGGGGGCTGTGCTGGGCCCCCCCTAGCTCAGGGGCTCGGTCTCAAGTGCTACCGCTGCGACCCCTATAGCTACGCAACTGCATACTGTACACACTGTATAAATAACAGTGTGATAGTAACGCTGGTCAGTATCTGTAATATAATAGTATTAGAGATGAGGTGATAAATAACAGTGTAATAGTAACGCTGGTCAGTGTCTGTGTGCAATAAGCAAAAGCAAAGTATTCTTCCTGCATCACATTAATGACTTCCCTTGTAATTCTACATGGTTTTTCCCAAGTGTAACTTTCCACTCGTTTTCTTATTATTTTCAAAATCTTCATCCGGTTGTAAATGAGGCAGAGGGGATGTAAATCTGGGTTTTTAGGGTATTAGATGCTAATCTCTTGTAAAGTAAAAACAGAATCCAGAGTTTAACCAACTAATCTCCCGATCCATAAAATTTTTGGGTGATAATCATAATCTTCATCTATAGGTAAAAAAAACCCACCTACCTCCTATATACCTACATAAGAAGATGATGGCACCAATATTGTTATTCTGGAATTTACCAATATACAAAATACAATGGAATAACAACATGAACAATGGAAATTCAGATTTTTTTTTTATTGCAGCATTAATTGCTTAAATAAATTGAAAATGCAAGCAAAATGCCACCAGAACAACCTAATGAATCACATAGCATGCATTTATAATGGAAGCTATATTTGGTTTGCTAAAAGTTGAGAACCGAGATATTTAAAGCTACAGTAATTTACTTTGCTGGAGGCAATGGGACATCAGTGGGGGTGGAAGAATTATTTAAAATTCTCATATCACGGCAGTATAGGACAGGAGCTTTCCCCATGCCCACTTGGTATGTCCAGATGACGATCTTCTGGTGTGACTGTATGGTTGCGGTGATTGTCTCCTCCATTTCTGTGGCTTCGCTCCAATTCTCTTTCTCTGTGTTGACACTCGATCCACCATATTCCATGGTCAGTGAGAACTGACTCTTGGCAATCATGGCGGACAGGCTCCCAGTTTCTGCTGAGATAGTAGATGACACCTTCCAGTTGTGTTCTATAGAGGACATCTTCTCCTTTTCATACCCGACCATCTTCTTGATCTTCTTTGTCCATGTAACAGGGGTCTCCGAGTCATTGCTGATGGTCTTGATGCACACCCACTCTCCATAAGATGGTCCCTTAGTGATGCTTAAACCACCAGGCAGGAAGCTGATGATGCTGGGATGGAATGAGAAGGTTTCTTCACCTTCGCTAGTGTTGAAGTTTGTGTATTTCTTGTATTGCATTCCCCATTCGTCATAGGGTTTCACAAAGTAGTAGGAATTTTTGGTACCAAAATAATACAGGCCATTCTTACAGTTTGGGTAAAGAGTATATTCTTCACTGTCTTCATCCTTGTTCATGTTTGTGGTTTTACGGTAAACACCAAGGCTCTGGTAGATGATGTAGAAGTTGCCAGAGGAGGCTAGATAGTGATCACCCCCTTGGCAATTGGGATGTAGTGTGTAGACCACAGCATCTTCATCGGTATTCATATTTAACACACGGCGGTAACAGTTTCCCTTAATAATGTAGAAACAGTCATTGTCATGGGCCAGATAATGCTCTCCATCTTGACACGAGGGATGCAAGGAGAAGATTTCCACATTATCTCCTTTGTTAAAGTTGGATGATTTCAAGTAGCAATTGAGGTCAGGTCTGACAATATAATAGTATTTGTCAATGCCACAAAAGTCTGCCTTGGACTGTTTCTTTGGGACAATCCCAACCATGTTTGCGATTCTGAAAGATAAATAAGAAATAACAGCTAATAAGTCAACGCAACTCAAATAGCAAAGATGATTGACTTTATATCTGCCAGACTTAGCAAAAACCACAACAGCAATTTTATGCTAAGTCTGTTCATTTTAATTGTGAATTGTTAAACATCAAACTAGAAGTGCAATGAAAAATTATCTCAAGTCAACTCTCTATAATAAATCAACTTGTCAAATAACCTCATTAAATCATTCTGCAGAGACCATTTGTGGTTGGTTGGTTTGTTGCTTGTATGTTGCTCAGTCCTATCAAATTACAACCTCCAATGAAACCAGGGAACGGTGTAGAACATAGGTTTCCTGACCATTTAAGCTATGAGTTAGGCAATAATTGCATAAAATCAAGAACTGTCTAAACACCAATTCCATTGCTTGCAGGACGTCACCCAGGTACAGAGTCTAACAGTGGGTCGGGTGTTTGGTGGTGCTCCTTATGTCAGGAACAAGCTTGGACGCAGAACTATAGCAGGGCACACAAATAGCAAAAGGATAGGGACTCACATGCCTTGACGCTGGACAGGTGAGCTTAACCCAATATAGCTATATTGTGACCTAATCCTACTTTTTATGTATGTGCTGACACCTAGTGTTATACAATGTTTGTATGGAGCGCCGGACCTGTCTTTTGTTCCATGAGGTCATAGTACCAGGTGGCTACTGCACAGGTGTTATAGAGCCACAGCATAGGTAGACAGATAGGTATACGGGCATACTTGTAGTATCGGGGACTCGCGCGACGCAGCAAGCAGCACGGTGGAGGGATCTCCTCTGCCTTGCTGCGGCTCTAAACCCTAACCCTAAATCCAAATCCAAACCCTAAATCCAAACCCTAAATCCTAACCCTAACTCCTAACCCTAAATCCAAACCCTAAATCCAAACCCTAAATCTAAACCCTAAATCCAAACCCTAAATCTAAACCTAAATCTAAACCTAAATCCTAACCCTAACTATCTAAACAATATTATTTCATTCTGTATAAGTGCATCGCACTTTTACCGCTGCGAGGCAGAGAAGACGTGATCCCTCCGCCGTGCTGCTTGCTGCGTCGCGCGGGTCCCCGATACTGCAAGTATGCCGGTATACGTATGTAACCTCCTCCTTTGAACAGAGGTTAAACACTGGCATTGAAATCAGCTCTAGCTGAAACTACATGTCCCAGAATCCCCGGTGGCAGAAAATAGGAAGTGAACTTGGGCAGGGGCTGGACAAAAAAGAGGGAGGAGACCGTTGACAGTTGCAGCCGACGGTGAGGAAAAAAAAAACAGTTAAAGAAAATGGCAGCGAGAGAGAAAAATGGCTGTCTGATGAGGTTGTAATTGTAAAAGAAGGGAGAAGGGAATCTACCAGAGAGCAGTTCCTTGTGCCAGCCCGAATTTGAGAAAACAAAAATAGGAGAAAGAGCAACCTGCGATCTGTGAGGAAAGCGAAGCCGTTCATGAAGGGAGCTCCCTTATCATCTCACCTGAGAGCCATTTTGGAAACAGGGAACAGAAGAGAAATACTGATGAGTACATATATTTACGGTACTAGTTATGAAATTGGATTATATGAGTTAGGGTTATGAGGGGAAGACCTGAAGAAAGTTGAATAGCAGCTCCCTTTTGCAGGACTATGTCAATGAAACAAGGGTAAGGATAGGGACAGTTAGATAGGGAGGAGACACTGATACATATTAGCAAGAAGTGGAGCAAAGTGTTGTTTTATCTACATCATATTTGGACAAAAGCTGTTTATATATATTGTATTTGCTTTACTACAACTGTATCTATATATTAGTCATATATATGTCAAATGTTTATATTTTTAAGTTAATAAAATAATATTAATTAAACAGATACTATTTTAATATAAAAGAGGTACCTCTAATACCCCTTTCACATCACCACGAAATACCCGGGATTTTTGCCAAAAACCCGGGTCTCGGCAAAATCCCGGGTATTTCGTAGAGGTGTGAAAGATGAACTTCCTGTGGACCCGTGTCAGAAGACCTGGGAATTCAACCCGGGTAAAAAGAAGGGTTATTCCCGGGTCCGACACGGGTAGGGGGTGCAGTGTGAATGGTGCTACCTGGGTTTTTCAACCCGGGTAGCACCTAACGCATAGATAACTACAAACACTGGAAGATATTTGTATGATAACATAGGCTCTAGATAGGATTGTTTATGTAACTATATAATATGATCCATTTAAAATATAAAATATATCCTCAGATACAAAATACCAGAAAATCCCTTTTATAAATTTAGGCCTCACCAATAAATGTGCCAGTGAGATAAAAATCAGTTTTGTGTAATAATACTTATTTGTGGGTGTCTGTGGTCCACAGAAGGGGGGAGGAGGGTTCCTTGGTCTCCCTCTGGTGTTGCTACAAACAGAACACTACCCATTGAAGACCCT
>WWET01000920.1:60634-71206 GCA_011038615.1 Limnodynastes dumerilii
ATATTACGGGGGGGTAGGGGAGCTGCAGGTGAATACTGGGGGAGGGAAGGGAACTGGAGACATATTATGGGGAATACTTGGGGGGGGGAAGGGGAACTGGGGGCATATTATGGGGAATACTGGGGGGAAGGAGGGGAATTGGAGGCATATTATGGGGAATACTGGGGGGGAGGGGAACTGGAGGCATATTATCAGTAATGTCTTGCTCAGGGCAGGCGCGACCCCCACCGCAAGGGGATGCGGTGCATCCCGGCACCATGCTGGATAGGCGCCGGACATCCCCCCCTCTCCCCGATATACAGGTTGGAAGTGCTCATACAGGAGTTCCTGTGTGATCTCTACTACTACAACTCTACTACTACTACTATTACTCACTATTACATACTAGAAAATGTCAGCTAGAAGCTCCACTTCTCCAAACCAGCAGCTTAGTAAATCTGGCCCCAGGTCTTTTGAAGCTCCTCTCACGTGTGAATGCTATCTAGCCAACTTATTTTCCTGTGAATAGTATCTAGAGACATTTGCCATTTAGCCAGACCCCTGGGTGAGAAGAGAACTGTCCTCAGTAAATGTCTTTGTTCCCAACAATAATTAACAAGTATGTAGTGAAATATTGTACATTTCAGATATTACTCATACCTGTTCCTGATACTGTACAATTTAAAGAGCACCCCTGTGCACAAAGTACCCACAGAGGTCTGTCACAATCAATATAGAAGGATATTTGACATCCACATCAGTCCCTGTCCTATTGCATACAAAGGTCCCTAATACATACACACTAGGGCTAATTTATTCAGCAGCCAATTAACCTGTACCATCATCTTTTTGCAGTGTGAGGGGAAACCGGAGCATCCGGAGGAGACCCACACAGACACAGGGAGAACATACACACTTCACACAGAACAAACACAAAATGGAAGTTGCTCAATCCATTTATAGGTAAATGCAAACAGGTGCATGAAAGGTCGGGGGTTAATCTGCTAGCCACAGAAACAAAGGACAAAAGATTGCCTCAGCAACACTGCCATAAACCAGTAACAGGCTATACCGTTCTATCTGTAAAATAAAACACAGAAATGTTTGTTACACATATTTGCGCAAATATGATACGCCACCAGCCACCATCAAGGCCTTTCTGCATATGGTGGTCCTAACTCTAACAATGAGAGTCCCAATGTTGGGTCACATATATATGTTTTTAAATTGAGAGCCAAACTTACCTCAGGAGACACCCCTTAAAGCCTCCAAAATGGCCGCTGTGGAACAACTCCCACACAGACACAGGGAGAACATACAAACTCCACACAGATAAGTAATCAAACTCATGACACATGTGCTACTCACTGAGTCACCGTGCAGCCAAATTAATGACACAGAAAACGTTTTCTGTCACAAAACAAAAGATCCCTAAGAATTATTGTGATCTTATTTATTTAGGACCATCTTAGATGCATAGTTTTAGCCATTCTCCATACATTTTTTTGTTCTTAGAAGATATATTATGCTCTTCATTAAATTATGCAATAGCAACATAGCATCGCTTGCCTCACCGTGCTCAGAGGGGTGCAATTAAATTAAATTATGAAGTCAAATGATATTTGCTTCTAAGAGATTGTATTTTACCACGGGCTGCTTAACAAATAGAATAACTTGAAAAAGTAACTGCACCAACTAATTTAAATAAGACATTTAACTCCCCAATCCGGGAGGTGCAGCTCATATAGTTGTAATCAATACTGAATATTCAAAGGAGTAGAAACATGGTCCAAAGGACAACTATTAGTAGTGCACAGGTCTTAAATATCACATATAATCATTGTCAGGCACTAGAAAAGATCGATTAAGATTCAAAGGTTTAATGATACAATTGTGTATAAGGCAGATTAAAGTTTTACATGCTAGGGAAATATCAAAGAGCAGCATCTTGGGCCCCCCCCACTGCCGAGCGCAACAAAGGTGATTGTGCCACCGCGACGCCATTACAGGGGTGTGGTCAACTGTGCCTCCTTGAATGCACGCCTTGCAGGTTTAAATCACTATATATATATATATATATATATATACACACAATTCCATGGACTTGGCACTCCCAAAAAATAAAGTACCAGTGTAATCAGTCCCAGGTGCCTTCTCAACAGGCAGAAACTCCAACTGTAACGTATATAGTACAATACACGAGTGGCACTCCAGAATAAAAAGCAATATACAGCACAGGTCTCTGGTCCAACGCTTCCGTTTATTCAACTGTCATCAGGGACATATATATTACAATGTGCAAAAGAGAGAAAATATACAACTTACCCAAACACCCCAAGAAACGTCTGCTACACCCCCTCTGTGTCTCGTGCAGCGAACTGCCGCTCTCCGGGAATCCAGAAGCGGCCGCATCAAAGCACCGCCTCCCGTTGTCAGGGCAACGGTGTAAACAAAAAAATCAAATATAACCAAATGTGAAATTACATGAGTGCAGAGAAAACACACAGTGAGACTAAAAGCAAACCAGCAAATACAATGTCAGATCAGTATGACAAACCAACACGGTAGCTAGCAGAACGGGAAGTGTCCACTACCGTGTAGCATCTGAATAAATCATAGAACAGGCTGCAATAAATAGCGTTCTGATATGCAACGGATCGCTGGATACAAAACGGAATATGCAGGAGAACTAGGGTGTGCATAAGTACGGGCGGCTGTCATTGCATGTCGGAGGCAGCTGTGTCGCTATTTTTACCTTAATAAGTGCAGTGGGAGTCGCCGCTGAGAAAATGCAATTTTAGAAATAGAGAAAGGCAAGAGTTAATTTTTGTCTGTCTCTATTTTGAAAATAGCGTTATTTTTGCAAAAAAACCAATTATGAATGATGATTATTACGCTGATTGGCCTACTTATCCGTTCATTCTTCAGAAATGCCACCACAGACCGATCGCACTGACCGGATGGAAGTAGGACTCTATGGAGAGTTTTTAGGGTTAGGCTGTAGGGAGGGGAGTTTTAAGGTTTGGCTCTGGGGAGGGGAGTTTGTCGAAACAGAAAATATAAAAATACGCAACGTAAATATTCGCTAATTAATCGTTGTATAGCGAGTGAACAAAGGACCGCAAAAGTGCGGGAAATCGGTAACGCGCACGCACGTGCGCATTTCGATGCTCGTCCACGCTTTTGCGGGCTTTGTTAAATTCGAAATTAAACACTATAAGACATACATTTATAAACACATAAACACAGGGTTTGTCAATATTTAATGTATAAAAGTGTTCCTATTTATTAAAACAGTGCTTTATCTCTACAGACGGAGTAAACAGAGGAAAACCACCGGACAGCGAATGAATTAACTTTATATATCATGTTTATATACATAGCAGTGGCAAAGGCAGGATTTTTAAAGGGGGGTTTCCAAATTCTTGTAATACATGTGGAGTAAATTAGTACTATAGAGAGGGCGCACTATATAAAAAATATACTGGATAGATTATGGCTTTGGTAATGGTACATATAATATTTACAAGTTATATTGTGTATACAATACATTGTGTGCCATAACCAGACCCCTTATATACCTCTTAAGCACACTCACTGTCTCTCTGTAAGACACCCAGCTGCAGCATTTCCGTTACTTAGAGGAGACAGTCTCAGAGCGCGGATCCTAATATACACTGAGCGGCAGCCGCTCACTACACAAATGTTTTATTTTTACTTATTTGTTTTCTTTCAGGATGTAATAGGAGGTTTCTGGGCAACTGGAAACCCCCCCCTGGGTGCGCCACTGCATAGGGTAGCTTAAATCATAACCCATAATGTTAGCTAGACGCTGATAAGACCGCATGTCTGCGGCAGTAGTTATGCGCAAAGCTAGATTAGAATATAGAAAATGTTTGTATGAAGGATATGCAGATGACCCTCCATGAAGAGAACAAAGGAAGACCCCAGGACCAATGATGACCTAGGAACCACCAGAGGATTGAGATCTCTCCAATCAAGCGGAAAGTCGGCGAACCCTTTCATCTATGGACATAAAAGGACTTTGCTTTTGGACATTCAATCTCACCTTTTCCTGAGAGGACGACTGAATAGACCGTCTTGCCTTCTGCACTGAGTATTGTCTTGCTGTACCTTGCTGTTAACCTGATTCTGTCGAGTAAACACGGTTTGCGTAAGTTTGAACAAATCTTCGCCTTGGTGCTATTTTTCGCATTTTTAGCGGGTAATTGCGTACTGATCCACGGGGGTACTTTTGGGTTACACTGTATTCACAAGTTTTAGGGTTAGGTTACAGGGAAGGGAGGGTTAGGGTAATGGAAGGGGAGTCTTTGGGTCAGGGTCATTCTGCAGGGGAGGGTTTGGGTAATGTAAGGGAAGGGTTAGGGTAAGGGGTTAAATTCATACTCACCATTCGCCATAGGATCTTCTTTCTTTCATTGATCATTTGCTTCTTCTCTGCCAGGCAGAAGCAATCAATTTCCCAGCTAGTTCGCAACTGGCTGGGAGAAAATGGCCCTTTCAAAAAAGGGCCGCCCTCAGCGGCGAGCCACACCTAATAAGAGGGGTGGGGGGGGGTTCAGAAAGAGAATTTGGGACATGGGTAAAAATGTGTGATTTAGTCTGATATTGTGTTATTATGGTTATGTACAAAACTCACTCAGAACCACATTTACTAAGGTTTGTGAAACCGCCACACATTGCCGACGGCTTAGGCACCCAAACCACCGAATGCTATATAGTTTAAATGGTCCCTTTAAAACTGATGTCTATTTATATCAATTTGTAGCTGTTATGACATTAAGAAACCACTCTTCATGGATGTATTATAATCCCTTATTTTAGTAAAATATATTAAAACAATAAAAATATCCCTGTTTTATTGTAGAACAGGGTGCAGCAAGCCCGGACTGCTATTTACTATTGGTAGTCCAAGTGCCAGCATGGCCAAGCGTTATATGGCAACTGCACACTTTTTATATGGCAGGAGTGTGTTAATAAAGACCTCCTGTGTACACATATAGCAGATGGATAGGGACTCACCTATAGGAGGTGCCTTGACGCTGGGCAGGTGAGATAACCCATTATAGCTGTATTGTGACCTACACCTACTTTTTATGTATGTGCTGATGCATAGTGTTATATAATGTTTGTCTGGAGTGCTGGACCTCTCTTTTGTTCCAAGCGTTAGTGACACCCTGGGCTTGCTGTGCCCTGTTGTTCTACAATACAACAGGGACATTTTCATTGTTTTCATACGTTTTACTAAAAAAAGGAATTTTTAAACATTTTAGGAGTGGTTTTTGAATAGTGAGTAGTGATTGGAGCAAAATACCACCACTTCCTACCAACGTTATTTTTGTTAGGCAGTTTATCTGGTGGTTTTGATTAGTAAATCCATAAGTTTGTATTTTCTTCATTGTAAATATGAAGATGGCGATTTTCACAGCAGTGGCTTTTGAAATGGATCATTCTGGCGTTTTTGATGGCAGTTTAACCCTTAGAAAAAGTGGTGGGTTACAAACCACCATTAAAAATGGCAAAAATTGTCAGTTTTCACAAAACAGTACATTTGGCGCCCAGTCTACTTTCTTTGTTTCTTCTTCCCGTCTTTCATGCGATAAGTCGTGTGTGTGTGTGCGTGTGTGCATGTGTGCGTGTCTGGTTACAGCAGGGATCCACTATCGAATAACAGATCCTTCACTTAGGATCTGGTTCCATCTTGTGAGTGGAAAAGATTTCTGGACTCCTGAGTCACGTAGGCCATAGAAATCCACAACAGTCTAAAGGGGTTTTCTCCCTATTCTAATGTTCTGTAGATCCTAGATCGTTTTTACAATCTCTTTTATGGTTCTTTAAGAATCTGTGTGGTAAGAATACAATAAACAAGCCAAACACCTAATGCATCAGAAGACTAATCATTTATTTTTGATGATTTTATCAGCAGTGATTAAGAGAATAATTTACTTTTAGCAACTGATTTTTTTACATAATGTGTAGGCCTCGAGTTTTTTTCTAATTATTCTGTATGTGACTCTTCACAGCCACCTAATCAATCATTTTTAACACGCACAAAGAAATCTTATAGCTTATAGATTATGGCCCAGATTCACAACCCCGTACGTCTTCCACAAACGTCCTTAATTTCCCGATAGTAGCTACTACGCATGCATAGTAACTATTTTATGTCATCTACGTATTGTTTCGTTACGTAGATTGCGTGTATGAAGACGGCATATACGCAAGATACATAAGGAAACGATGCATAGATGACGTAAAATAGTTACTACCCATGCGTAGTAGCTACTATCGGAAAATTAAGGACGTATGTGGAAGACGTACGGGGTTGTGAATCTGGGCCTATATCATCTTGAATCTTATGGGAGTCACACGCAGTTACTTTAGTAACATATGGAAAGTTAAGACTTTGTCAATTAATTAATTAATTTTTAGCAGGAGGCAATGGACAATCAGTGGGGGCTGTTGAAGACTTCAGAATTTTCATATCCCGGCAGTATAACACGGGTTCCTTCCCCAGGCCGAGCTGGTAGGTCCAGATGTAGATCTTCTGACCAGGTTGCAAGGTTGCAGTAATGGTCTCCTCAACCTCTGTGGCGTTGCTCCAGTTCTCTTTATCCGTGTTTACCTTTGAACCACCGTATTTAGCTTCCATTGAGAACTGGGTCTTCACGATTTGGGCAGCTAAGCTTCCGGTTTCTGTTTCGGACTTAATAGAAACCCCCCAGTTATGCTCCAGACTGGACATCTTCTCCTTTTCATAGCCAACCTTTTTGGTGACTTTCTTTGTCCACGTCACAGGGGTCTTCGAATCATTGCTGATGGTTTTGATACACACCCACTCCCCATAAGATGGGCCTCTAGAAATGCTAAGACCACCAGGCAGGAAGTTGACGACGGTGGGATGGAATGAGAAGGTCACACCGCCCTCACCTGTTTCAAAGTCCTTGAACCTTGCGTACTGCATTCCCCACTTAAGGTCATAAGGTTTCACAAAGTAATAGCAATCTTTTATACCAAAGTAATAAAGTCCCTTTCTACAGCTTGGATGAAGAGTGAATTCAACACCTTCTTCATCAGTGTGCAAGTTTTTGTTGCGACGGTAAACACCACGGCTCTCGAACATAACATAGAAGTTGTTATAGGCTGAAAAATAGTGGTCACCTCCCTGGCAATTGGGATGCAGGGTGAAGACATTGGCATCTTCGTCGGTAGTCATATTACTCACTTGGCGGTAATGGCTTCCTTTAAGAATGTAAAACAAGCCATCTTCAAAGGCCAAGTAGTGATCTCCATCTCTACAAGCAGGATGCAAACTAAAGACGCCCAAACCCTGCCCAAGATGAAAGTCAGTTGCCCTCATGAAGCAACTGAGGTCAGATCTGACAATATAATAGTATTCATCAACACCAAAAAAATCGGCCTTGGATTCCGGCTTTGGCACAATACCAACCATGTTTGGGATTCTGAGAAAGAAAACATAGAAACATTTTGTATTGGAGCTCACAGTACTGTTCAGCTTCACCCACTTTGGCTTTATGTTGGGCACACACTTACACGTTTCTCACCAAATTTGATTTCAGACCGGGTGTGGTACGAAATGTAGACCGGTCAAAACTGGTGAGATATCTGCTGAAATAGTCTTTTCATTGTGTGATTGGAAAGATTATATTTCAAAAAAAGGCCCAGTGTGTACCGAGCCTTAAAATGGCCATACAGTAGGATGATTATCGGTCCCAGCAAGGGGCGAGCCGATAAACGGGACGATTTCCCGCTAGGGAAATGTCCTGTTATCGGCACCATACACCTCCTCTGCTGAGACCGATAATCCTAGCAGAAGAGGGGATGGGGGGAGGCAGCCTGTTGCTGCTGCTGCTTTATAGCACAGGGCTCTTTCTGTTGCTGCTGCTGTATATCTATGTACAAAGCTGCTGTGAAGGTATACTTTACAGCTGTCAGAGCAGCATAGTACATGGATATACAGCAACGGCTATTGCAGGCAGTAATATAGATAAGAATCAGCCAAAGCCGCGCTTCACCACAGTCCGGTTTCGGCAGATCCCTGTCTGTACTACTCCTGCAATAGCTGCTGCTGTATATCTATGTGTTATGCTGCTCTGACAGCTGTAAAGTATACCTTCAGAGCAGCTTTGTACATAGATATAAAGCAGCAGCAGCTCTGGACAATAGGGAGCCATGCAGCTTGCTGATTGACTCTCTTAAAATATCGGAGCTTTCTCCCGATTTAAATTAATGTCAAAAGATCAAATAATCCAGAGCGTTTCTGGTGCGTTTATTTGGCATTTCAAAAATTGATCTGTACCATACACCAGAGGGATTATTTCCCTGATCACCCGATAATTGGGTGATCGGGACGATAATCGCTCTAGTGTATGGCAAGCTTTAGGCTGCAGTGAAGGGATGGTTAGGGTTAGGCTGTGGTGAGGGGATGGTTCATGCCCCTGTTTCCATTTACCTATAAATTGATCCTGTGTTTGTACAGGGGACGGTTAGAGTTAGTGTTGATGGGCTGGATCCAGACTTAAGAAAGTGCTTGAAATTAAGAGAGGAAAGTTACTCCTGGGCTAAACCATGTTGTTTGCAGGGGTGTCATATTTTATCTGTTGCAAACAGTATTAGAGTTGAGAGGTGATGTTTTCTATCCCAAGTCTAAATAATAGTGTGATAATAACGCTTTTCAGTATCTGTGTAATAATATAATAATGTAATAGTATTAGAGATGAGAGGTGATAAATAACAGTGTGATAGTAATCACTGGATAGATAGGAGACAGTAGCGCTAACAATATTAAGGGGTGGGGTGTGGTGTAAGCCAAGCTGCTAGTCCCTATGGGTACTGTCCCCAATAAAGACAGATAGTGAAATGGCTACAAAAGAAAAAATAGGTATTGGTAGCGCTAAGGCTAATGGTTAATGTTAAGAATGGAGGGTAGATGAATAGGTGTAGGATAGATAGGGTGGGTGTAGTATGGGTAATGTTCTGGTTGTTAATTACAGGATAAAGAGACACAAATAGGCATGTTGAAAGGGGGGTGCTAGTAAGTCTCTGGTTGACCCGAAAGGCAGTTACAGAATTACTGCGCATGCACAGTAGACCATATCGTAAAACTCCGGCCGCATTTGCAAGGCTCTGCGTACCGTCCTTAATTTCAAGCTCCTTCTTAAGTCTGGATCCAGCCCGATGTCTGTATCTGATGTTTTTCTGTTGATGACACTAAGGTCGTTAATAATAGCGTAGACTTTAGTGTTGTCAGCAAATGACATTTGTGTAGACATTCATGCACTGTTGACCTAATGTCGATGAGTGTTTGAATGTCACAAAAATGACTTAATACCGTATATACCACACCTGTGTAGAATAATGCAGTGATGTATTAAACTGTTCCCTTTCTACGTTTCTGAAATAACACACATGGGTATATCTGTCATGATATATAATATAAATTAGTGGCCATGGATGTTCAATTACCCCCTTTCCCTCCTCTCACATACACACAAATTAAAACTAAAACAGACCCACCCCCACGCACCCCCAAACAAAAACTATAATATCACCCCTCCTGTGGTCCCGTACTGTCTCACCATATACAGTAAATGGCTGCCAGTACTCTGATTGGTGGCAAAGCTCCAGCCATCCACCAATCAGCATGCTGATAAACGTTCACTGGCTGGCAGGCAGGTATAAAATGCTGTGTGTAATCCACAATCCACAATCACAGCAGCAGGGGAGCATCATTCTTTTCCTTTATAATCAAGCCTTGATATTCACCGAATATACTCATTCCATTCAACCAGACTCCAGACTTTCCTATTAATATCCCTGATGAAGCTTGTTTTAAGGGAGAAATGCGTTGGCTTTACAAGACTTGCCACTTAAAAAGATTTATTACCACATGGCAAGTGCATTGAATATGGACTGATCTTTCCTTTCAACCGTTGCTGTAGTGCACACAATAGCGGAATTAAAGAAGCACAGCAGAGACTGCACAACATCTTCAACAATAGACACCCAAACGTCCCTATTACCTGGCTCCGGTTGCATTTAAAACGGTGGAAGGTGACAAAGAACGGTTACCGAACCGGCTGGCTGTAGTTTTCCAATGATACAACCACCAGCTGAATCGCGGCTGTATCATTGTCGAAATGTTCGGCAAATAAAAAAGTGCTATTGGGAACGGTTCCTATTTCAACCTATTCCCAATAGCGACAGGCTGTGGCGGCGGCGGCTGCAGTGGGCTGAGGTTAGGGTTAGGCCTCTAGAAGGGAGGGTCAGGGCTTAAGGGTAGGTTAGGGTTAAGCTGTGGGACATGAAGGGTTATGGTAAGGGGAGGGTTAAGACTAGGGTTAGGATGAAGGGCTTACCTGTAGGCGGAGATATCTTGGCGACTCTGGGAGTCACAGCACCGCCATGCTCGAGAATGGAGACTGCCAGTAATTGCCGACAGTCACCATTCAACAGCCGCAAGATGGTCTGTCCGAAAACATGCCATCGTCCCAGAAAAACCCATCCCAAGGAGCGGTGTCAGAGGTTACTCACGATGAGACGGACTTGTGC
>WWET01000920.1:96804-112142 GCA_011038615.1 Limnodynastes dumerilii
CAAGCCTCCCTTCCCCGCAGCCTGACCCTAAGCCTCCCTTCCCCGCAGCCTGACCCTAAGCCTCCCTTCCCTGCAGCCTGACCCTAAGCCTCCCTTCCTCACAGCCTGACCCTAAGCCTCACAACTTTTCCACTGAGCGTTGCAAAAAGTAGCTCTACTAGTTTCTGATGAGCAATCCTGCGATGATATCAACCCCAAGTATCCTATGGAATAAGCATTAAATAAAATAATCATAAACTGTTAAATATTTACTTTCGGAATACTACAACCTGACACTAAGTCAATTATCTTGTAATTTTTTTAAAACTAGTACTTAGAGTTAATGATTCAAGATAAAAAAAAGAAAAAAAAAAAGTGTGCAGAACGTCTTAAATACTGGCAGAAGGTCTCCTACTAATGGAAGCCTAACCAAGTCACTCTGAATGTGGCTGCAGGTAGAGAGGAAAGCCCCATTCAAGGCCACACATTACTCTGGGTCTCCTGGTCTTTCCCAATCCCTTGGCTCGGCAATCAATCTTGCCTAGTGGACATGTGTGGCCTAGTTGTCCAATTAGACCTGTCTCTTGAGCCAAGCACCAAGGCCTTAGTACACTAATGTGGCACCACGATCCCTTTATCAACTTAATTCTAGTCAGGGCCACAAGATGAATGTCTGATTTTTGGAGTGTGATCAGTCAGACGCCATAATTACTAGTATTTATGGGAAGATTACACATCCTTAGCTATGTTTGTAGATGTTACAACTTGAAAAAGCTAAGACAATAAAACATGATTGGAATCTGTGCAACAGCGAGATCAAATTATGGCAAATCAAACCAGATGTTATCAGAGGTGTAGGACAAACCTGCTCAAACATGAAGGCGAATTCGACGCCCTCCTTAGGAACGCTCTGCACATCTAAGAAGCAATACAGCTTGAAATATAGATTCCATTGACCCAGTTCTTCATCCTCGTCCCCGGAGTTGGCCAGTCTGAGGGAACACAACACACAGCCAGAGATATTAGAGGAGGCTGCAGCAACGGTGTAACTCCTGGCGGAGCAGCCAGTCATATGGTCCATGGTGACCGAATCGGCAAACCACAGAGCAAAGACACGGTGAGGACCTCATGAGATGCTGTCATTTTGCAAGACCTTCACCCACGACAAGGGGGATTGAGAGCAGGGGCACAAAAAAAATCAATTCGAAATCTTAATTTCTGTGGATTCAAACAAGGGAACTGGGTCCAGAGAGAACAGCATCGCGGAGGATAATATATGGAATATGTGACCTTAAATTCCGTACATGCATGGGGAGGGTACATACCATGCCCCTCCCTCGTATGTACAGGCCTTCTGCATGTAAAAAGCTAACAAGCAGGTGTCGCAAGTAGCACAGCGCTGAGGTCATGAGTTTGATTCCCAAACTAGGCCTTAGCTGTGTGGAGTGTGTATATTCTCCCGGTGTCTGTGTGAGTTTCCTCCCGGTGCTCCAGTTTCATCCCATACTCCAAACACATGCTGGTAGGTTAATTAGCTGCTGACTAAATTACCCCACTGTGTTGTGTGTATGTAGGTATGTGTAAGGGACATTAATATGTAGCTCCAATAGGGGCAGGGACTGATGTGAATGTCTATTGTTCTCTATAAGCGCTCTGGACAATTTGTGGCGCTATATAAATAAGCGTTAATAATAAAAGCATATGGGCCACATGGAATAGTGGATCGTACGTAATACTCTGGAACGCCCTGACTGTATTCCTATGCCCATCCACCATGTGTATCGCGAATGGGCTGAACTATGCATGGAACGCAGTATCAAACGGCTGCGTTCCGATTCCAATATGGAATTCACGGTACCACGCGTGCCAAGTACCAACTGACAGACGACTTGGCGGGTGTAAGCCAGCTGTCTTTACGGTCCAAGGTTCCTGAATCTATTGGAAACAATAGTGAAGACACACACGGTCGTTTTCCTACCTCTCAAATTTTGCCAAGACGTCCACCACGATAACGCGACTCTCCACCGCCCGGTCCGTATTTTTGTTACGTTCAAAGAGGGCGAACATGTTACGACTGTCATCCATAGAAAGGCCCCGAATTAGTTTCTCCACCACCTACAGTACAAAAGGCACAAAATGACCCACAATTCAACATGCAAATTAAATCAAATTAAAACCAATAGGCACCAAGGGACCCAGATTAATGACATTTATCATTAGATTATTGGGGGTTTCTTCACCCGGGCCGGACAGGTCTTAACCCAGCTCTTGTGTGACCCATAACTTAGAAGAGTATCTCCATTATCCTCCACAATCTAAAGCTCCACTCGATCACTGCTATTACTCCCCAAAATTACACACACACACACACACACACACACACGCCCCACACACACCTGCCACGCACACACACCCCGCCGCGCACACAAACACCCACCACGCGCACACACAAACACACCAAACGCGCACACCCACACCCAGCTGGTATTTACCAAACGGTACATGCTATCAGTCATCAGTATACCACAGACTTAACCCGCAGGGGGCGGAGATTGGCTTCACTGGGCCACATAGCAAGTTAGTCACCACTGTTTTCAGGGTAGAGTGTAGAGGATGGGAGGAAGCCGTCAGATACAAGTCAATTATTTGAAAGGATCATTGCATTTGTTCTATTAATTACTTCAGTGCACAGGGACAAAAACGTAATGCATTACTCACTATACCCTGTGCTCATGGTTAATCTTTGTCAATACTAAGTTCGACATAGTTTAGGTCCCCTGCAATAGATTAGGTCTCCTATAATTGGTTCAGCTCCTCTCTCACAGTTCAGCTCCTCTCTCACAGTTCAGCTCCTCTCTCACAGTTCAGCTCCTCTCTCACAGTTCAGCTCCTCTCTCACAGTTCAGCTCCTCTCTCACAGTTCAGCTCCTCTCTCACAGTTCAGCTCCTCTCTCACAGTTCAGCCTCTACCATGGTTCAGCTCCTCTACCATGGTTCAGCTCCTCTACCATGGTTCAGCTCCTCTATCATGGTTCAGCTCCTCTATCATGGTTCCCATGTTGGGATCGTGACTCACACTTAGGGACTACACAGGATCGCGCTAGTATTTGCCTGGGACATTGCCGATGTGCCTCTCACACTGACCTCTCCAGCGGTGGTATGGGAGTTGATGTTGATCTGGCAGGAACCTCCGCCATGACAGTAAACCGTTGTGGTCATGTTGCTGCGCGTCAGTAACGCAGAGATCTCCTCCTGGGACGGCACCAACTCTCTGCATTTTGTTTTCTTTAGCGCGTCAACAATGAAATGAGCAAACTGCTCGACCTCCGTCCCGGGAAAGCTGTCCCTCACCCTGCAAGAGATCACACGCTCAATATAATGCCAATACTTCCCCATCGTATGGCTGACTCCCCCTGCAAGAGATCACACGCTCAACATAATGCCAATAATTCCCCATCGTATGGCCAGCTGCACCTGCATCAGAACCCAGAATAGCAAAATCCCAAACTCCCACTATACCATTAATGGCACTACATTAGATAGGGAGAAGGAAAGGGATCTAGCAGTCACTGATTCATATTATATAAAGGTAGACAAGCAATGTAACAAAGCAATGAGAAAGACAAGTCAGATGCTGGGTGTACAGGGAGAGGGATTAGTATTAGAGAGAGGGAAGTAGTGATGTCACTTTATAGGTCATTGGTGCGGCCTCACCTGGGATACTGGGGTCAGTGCTGGAGCCGTATCTCCAGAGGGACATAAACACATTAGAGACTGTGCAAAGAAGAGCCACTAAAATGGTGCATGGCCTGTGCCACACACCATACAGAGACAGACTAGAGGAAGTAACATCTATAGCTTCGAGCAGAGAAGGGCCAAAGCGGATATAAGAGCAGCTTTCACATATATCAAGGGGTGTAACCAGGTACAGGAGGATGGTGTTATTCAAAGGAAGAGATGCATTAGAACATGAGGACATGTGTATAAACTGGAAGGTGGGAGGTTTAGAGGAAATGTAAGAAAAAAATCACTGAAATAGTTTTTGATAAGTGGAATAATCTTCAATCCATTGGAGGTGGTAGAGACTAACACTTTAGATCCTATTTTACCCTCAATTTAAGGATATCCTTATATTTATCCCAAGAGTATTTAAATTGTTCTAGAGTCTGTATAGTATTAATTAAACAACAAAGCAGACTGGATGGGTCTTGCGGCTCTTATCTGCCGTCACTTTCCATGTTTCTAGATGACTATTTCCATATATTAGCAATCGGAAAACGTCCTAATGAATTGACTGGATTTTATGAATGAAAAGATCCCGGTTCATCCAATAGAGAAACGTGCTGAGTATTTACAGAACACAAGTCTAGCGTTAAGAGTCTCCCGATTCATTCTAACACTATAACCCAGCATCCCAGGTGGTTCTCTTCCCAAATCCAATATCTAACATTACAATATAATTCCAACCCATTGTCCAAGTGTTATTGATTGATTATTGGTGTTACATTATGTGGTTATCAAGTACAATATAAAATAAAAAAAACTACAATATACTGTACTCGCCATTACATACTGATAATCAGCAACTTAGATGTTAACTTATCTATAGTAATAACCACTGCATTAAGTCCATAGACATTTCATTTGAGCTTCTAAAAAAGAAAAATTAAAAGGAGCAACCAATCAAAACATGGCTTTCATTTTCCAAACACATTGCAGAAAATGATAGCTAGAATCTGATTGGTTGCTATGGGCATAATGGATCTGCAATTTCATGCCACACAGATTGAAGAAGCCATTATCCGTCCTCGCCTCTCACCTCTTCAGATGGAACTTGAGGTAGCGCAGGATGTCTCTGCCGGGCAGGAAAGTGCAGCTCATACAGGTGAGCAGTTGCCAATGGCGCAGGTTTTCAGTGCTGTTGGGTTGAGGAACGTGATTGGTCTGTTTGATCAGCTGACAGTAGACCTCGTCTCGCAGAGGCTTTAGATCCTGACAGGTCTGCAGGATGCCTTGGATGATCGGGACTGGATCAGGGACAGTCTCAATCTCCTGGAGAGAGTTAAAGATCCTCACGGCCTCATCCTGGAGAGTGGTGTAACCCTTATCCCTTTGCACTATAATAAATACAAATAAAAGGGAATTTATCTCAGACCAATAATAAGAATAAAAGACTATGTGGAGATGTTCATTGTGTTTGGTTTGTTTCTAGAATGGAACAGACCCTGTTTTGTAGCTTATTATTCCATGTCCACGGCACTAATCATGGCCACCCCTCCACAGCCCCGCACCCATCTTAATAGCAGAGTTTACAGTCTCCCGGCACATCTGGGAGACTCCTGAAATGTAGGTATATCTACTGGTGCCCCGGGAAAGTCGGCAAATCTCCCGCAAAAATGGCGCTGTAACAAATCAGTCCTTGTTTTATTGTATAGGGTAACCGGCTGATCAGCTGATAATCCATAGGTAATGGTGTAGACCCTCACACATGACCATGGCCATTAAATACAACATACTCCGCTCCTGAGCTTCCAACTGTCACTCACCTGGATTTAATCAATTCAATAATATTTGAAAAACAGTTTTCTATTCAACACAGGTGGTTACTATAGTAACCGATTGTTGGAAGTCCAGGAGCAGACCTATTTGTACCTAATGGAATTGGTCATGTTGAAGGGTCTGAGAGGAAAATGACTTTCCGATGAGAAGATACGAGAGAATAGAAGACAAGAACTCAATGCAGGCACCTGGAAGACCTTCAGAACAGTGCATGCAGCAGTAGGCCCCAATATCTATACCTCTATTACTTTATAGGTTATAGACAAGGGCCCAGATCCAGAGCTCCAACCGCTAGCATAGTTACGCTCGCTATAGTCGTAAAAACGCTGTTTTGCACGTTCTGCGCATGCGCACGGCAGATGTTACGACCCGTTACGAGCACACGATCACCAGCGTAATTACGGACGAAGGGGCAAGCCAGACATAAGACACCCGTAATTACGCTTCGGAGGTGGGTGAGGCATTTAAATCGTACAGTATGGGCGCGCTTAAGCGCGTTAAGTACGTGCAGCCATTACAGGCCGACAGCAGTTACGCTTGGGAAAGTTAAGGCAGGGTTTGGAAAGCGGAAAATGGGAAAAATACGTACGACCGGGGGGAGTGCATAGTAATTACGAAAGCGTAAATACGCTACACGTTGAAACGTAAAGGAAACGTAGGTCTGGATCAGGCCCAAGGACACCATCTCAGTGCCCCAAAGGCCAATAGCGGAGATGGAGGAGGATACATACGGTTGAGGTTGACGTCTCCATAAGGCAGAGGTAGTAGTGGGGAATGCAGCGGATGATGGGTGTATCTCAGGATGGGATTCCTTCTGTACGTCTGTTCTACGGCCTCGCTGTTCAGGCTGTTTTCCTGATGGAAAAAGTGGATGTTTGTAGTAATTATTATAACATTCAGTATATATAACCTGTACCCCAACCACTCCATGAAAAGCAGAATTCTAAAAACATAGTGAAGACGGAGCAGATTGAATAAAGTTTTTAAAAACAAACAAGGGAGAGAAACCAATCAGTTTTCAGATATCATTCATCCAGTACAGAATGACAGCTATACTCTGATTGGCTGCTAATAGCAACAAATGTACTTATTCTTTTTAGAGCATTGATTTAATTGGCAGTGTACAGTAAGTGAAGGACCAACTGAGAAGCTGTAATGGGAGACACAGACCCTCCAACATGACCGATTCCACTAGGACAAAATACTCTGTTCCTGAGCTTCCAACAATCAGTTACTATGGTAACCCTCTGTGTTCAAGAGTAAATGTTTTCAAACATCAGTTCATTCATTAAAACCAGGTAAGTGGCAGTTTGGAAACTCAGGAGCGGTGTTTTGTGTACATGGTGGAATGGGTCATGATGGAGGGTCTGAGGACCTAGTAGGAAGACCAATGAGACAGACATAGCTGTAGGACCAATAGAAAAAAGAAAATAATAGCAAAAACAGCGCGTTGGCCAATCAGAAGCTTTAATGGAAGATATAGCAGGCAAACCAATGAGAAACTGTAATGATGGACATAGCAGAAAGACCAATGAGAAGCTTTAGTTGAATGACCTTGAATACCCTTTTGCATTTACCTTAATGTCTCGGATGAGTTGCTGAGTGGGGGTCTCTATGGGGGATTTGCTGTCGATCACCCCCTGGATGGCGTTTGCCCACCTCATGGCCTCGTTCAGGAGTTTGGTGTAGAGCCGGTAGGAATGTTTTCTGCCATAGACTATAATGTTCCAGTACCCTACGGTGGAGGAGAAGCGGTGAGGTTAGAGCGCTAAAATCAGAGAAATAGGGAAGCCCTCCGCCTCCCCCTGGCCCTTAACCACCCATCACCGCGGCCATCGGTACCGGTTTCCGCGTGACTCTTCTCATCCGGCTGCACCACAGAACACAGGCTGTTCAGGACCAGCGTCCCGAGCTTGGACGCCATGCGCTCAGACGACTTGTAATAATCTAGAGCGTTTCGGGTCAGCACGAACCAGCGGCGCTTTAGTTTCAAGGACACCATCTTGCTGCTGTTCTGGACCTCTTTATGGAGCCAACCTGTGGGGGTAAAGATAAGGGAACATCATTAAACCACCAATCAATAATAATTCTGCATAGCGCTCGGCACATCCCAAGTAACCATACAGTACTCTTATTATTAGTCTTTCCTATAAGACAATACAATGTAGATTTAAGGCTTCCTGGTTATTGTGCTGCCCTCTGCTGGCGACCGCTAGACCTGCAGGCTGTGTTTAACAATGATTTATGTCCTAGAATTCCTGTAAGGTCTTTGACTTGTAGAAGTCGTAAAATATAGGATATTTAAATGATCTACCTCTTACGAGAAACTCCTGCCCGTCCACCTTGGCCTCCCCTCTGGGTTTCTGCAGCAGAGAGATCCAGTGATGCATTTCCTCTGCAATGTCCGTGTTGCAGTGGATGACGCGGTTGGCAGTGATGATCACAAAGGAGTTCGGTCTGTATGCATTAAAACATATTACTAACATTCTTGAAAGGGAGCAACAGAAGGAGGCCATACAGATGCATATCATCAATGACTGCTATAACTGAAATTTATATGTGAGTGTAGTACTTCTAAATAGCCTGTAGAGGGTGGCATAAGCTTTAACTACTAGAATTCAATAGTATTGTGAACAGCAGTTATAACAAAATACTAATCCAGTCTTGGGTCCCATCTCTTTTGCTATGGGGCCTGAACCTTTATATATACACCTGTTTGAGAGTTATTAGGCATCTCTAAACAACCTATAGCAATGCAGGTGTTGTGAAACTACAACTCCCAGCATACTCCAACAGAGTAGACATAGTTGATACCTGGCAAAGTATCATGGAACTTGTAGTTTCACTACATCTTCCCTAGAAAGACACCCAATAGGAATACAGCACTATTCCTGCATCTCGCCCCATGGATGTGATCTGACAGAGGTAGAGGTGCATTAATACACACAATGGGTCGTATTCACAGATAGGTTTTTGCGTGGAGTTCCGTGCGTATTTTTAGGATTGGAATAACTGCGCATGCATAGTAACTTTATTTACGCTATCTACGATGAATTTTCGCACAGAGGTCCATTAGGCACGTACTTGTGAATCGCACTTGGGGACATATATGCGGGGGGGCGTGGTTGAAATCCGTACGGACAAAGTTACGTGAAAGTATGTGTGTATAATTGCGAACCTTTAACTATTGGATCTGTGAATACGACCCAATAACTGTAAAAAGGCATTTGCACAAATATTGTGAACTAATTAAAAGTCTGTCAAAATGACTGGAAAAATAAGAGTAAGATTACAACGGCTTCCTATTCACTGATGCGGCAGCGGTACACACACCACCTGCGCCCGTCCATCTCCTGCCATTGGGCAGCGCACTCCGGGGAGCCACGCTCATTGGCCCATCCCCCTGTCATTCCTTTATGAAGGTGAACAGCGTTAGCCTTGCACCCGCCCCTCTCCTGCCACTGGGCAGCAAACTTCCGAAACGCTGCGCTCATTGGCCCATCCCCCTGTCACTCATTTATATAGATAAAAATAGGGAAATAAGCGCTTCGGAGACTAAATAAATATATACCATATAAAACGAGAATATAGCCCCAGTAAAGTAAATAGAATAAAGATTTATTGCACATGCAGCTACAACACAAAAATAAAATACAATATATAAAAATATTATCATTTTTAGATATATTTATATATTGTATTTTATTATGTTGTCGCTGAATGTGCAATAAATCTTTACTAATTGAAACTATTGAGACTATATAATATAATTGAAGTAAGATCTCTATATTTTTGATAAATTGTTTGCTAATGCATTAGAGGTTGAATACTGTCTCAGTCGTGGTCTATATTATATCATTGGAGGCTGCCTCTTGTGGCTATATGCCCGTCTTATACGCGATTGGTATTTATTTATTTAGTCTCCGAAGCGCTTATTTCACGATTTTTATATTTTGTCTTATGAAGGACTGTCTCTCCCTTCCATTTAAGCAGCTGGAATCTAAATCATTATTGCAATCATACTAATGTATAATTCTCATTAATTGTATCTTATTCCCATTAGCGCAGATCGTTTTTTCTTACTCATTTATAAAGGTTAGGAATAGTGTTAGCCTTTTATATCATAGATAACACCGGAAATAATATAAAAAATATATAGAGATATATAGTATTAGTAGGCGCCATTACCTGTCTGGACAGTCTGACGCACAGACAGAGTCAATAAGGCCCACGTCCAGCGTTCCCTGGCAATGGGAAGAGACGACACACAGATCAGTACCGCAGAAGAGGTTTAATGAGGACGTTACTCAGCCTGGGCAGAGTCACGGGGAAGTCTCGATGGCAATCTGGGACCCGAGACTGTGGGAACGGAGTGTGACTCAGAGACCGTCACTTACCACAGCATTCTTGGGGTTGGCCTGCTCATCCCTCATATCTCGCAGTTGTTGGGAAGTTGCAGTATGAACTCTGCTCAGGACATTAAACCAGCCGCTGGAAAGGAAGACATTTACTGGCTGTTAGTTCCAGTGACCATGGATTAAACAATGAACGTGACACACTAGCAAAGAATCCTGAGAGGGAAAGGTTCATTTGTGAACACTGTAAATGTTGTACGGTAACATATTAATGGATATCAAAAGGATAAGAAGCAAAATCCCAATCCCCTTATCCAATAGGAGGACTATTACTACAGCCTGCCAGCACCCTCGCAGCCAATCAATTTACTGGCTACAGGAAGTCCATTTGACAAACATGGAAACAACCAACAAAATGGCTGCCTATACAGTGTGTATGCAATTCAACAGGAGCTTGTTCCAGCATTTACAGTCGTTATCGTGCAGCAAGACTGACATTTAAGTTAGAAATGTGCAGAAAGCTGTATATAGGGCATTGGTTGGTTGATTGATTGGTTGATTGTTATGTTGAACCAGAGTTTCAGACGCAGTGGCGAAAGGTAAAAGACACGGGCCCTGTAGCAAGTAGGCGGGGCCTGAGCCTGGATGGGTGGGATTAGGCAGAGGCAGACGGGACTGGGGGCAGAGATGGGTGGGACCGCTGCCTTATAGAAGAGCTCCTCTGGTCTGGGTCCCGTAGAAGCCACACCCCTTGCACCCCCTGTAGTTCCGCCGCTGTTCAGACAAATCTTAAGAGACCCAATACCCGTTCAACAGATGCTCTTAGCAGGACTGCCTTATGAAGGCATCATATGATTGCATCGCCGGCTTATTCCCTTACATGGGTGATTGACTCCTGCGGCTGTGCTGAAGTCTAGATCAATATGCAGAGAAAGACCCACGTCTATACTGAACAAGGTTATAAGAAGTCCCAACCCCTCGTGATCGAAACCCAGCCCCTTTGTCAGAATTAGCATTACACTAAATTCTGGATGGAGCAGATCCGATCCACCCACACTGAAGTGAGAGGAACAGAAACGTATTGTTGGGCGCAGTCTGTCATCATTACCTGGCGTCTTCCGGGGTTTCTGCCACAATGTGATAGGTTCTCTCCTCTGTAACAACGTCCAACGCGTTTTCCTTCTCATGAATGTCAATAATGGCTCTGAAAGAAACAGGAAGAGATGTCTCACACACACAAGTGCATAGAAGACCACATGACCCTACAACCTGACAGATTACCCAGAAGCCCCTTCTCCCTGTGACAGGAAGAAGCTGCACCTTGACAATCCTTTAGATATATGTATGAAATGTGTACATAAAAGTTACAGAAGCTCAAAGCAGATACACCAATCATAAGTATATTATTATTATTATATTATTATTAACGCTTAATTATATAGCGCCACATATTGTCTGTAGAGCTTTACAGAGAACATTAGACATTCACATCAGTCCCTGTCCCTATTGGAGCTACATACTACTGTCTCTTTCTCACACACACACACACACACACACACACACACACACACACACACACTAGGGATAATTCAGTCAGCAGCCAGAATGTTTTTTGGCGTGTTGAAGGAAACCGGCGCACAGACACAGGGAGAACATACAAACTCCACACAGATAAAGACTAGTCCAGGTATCAAACTCATGACCTCCGTGCTGTGAGGCACAATGCTACTCACTGAGCCACCGTGCTGCTGGCGGGGGTTTCCATAGATGGCTGAAGCAGTCTGCCTGGTTAATCGCGCTTGGATGGAGCAATCCCCCTTACCATGCCACCTCTCAGAGTTCTGCCAGTGTCCTTGGGGCAGGTTTATAGTTTCCAAGAGTCGGATATTATTGATTTTTTTTACTACTAAATATCTCGCTCTCCCCCCCGTTACAGAAATTTCCATAGTTTTGGTGACCCCAAAATGGGGTCAAACTGTTCCAAAAAATAGAGCCGCAACTTTCAAAACATCATAAACATGTCTGAAAAAAAATGCTTTTCATTTCTTATATCCCAGGTGTTGGGTTTACCTGTATAATATTAAAAATAACCCCCATCCAAGTCAGTCAGTCATGTTTTTAAAGCCGCGATAAAGCCTACACTGTAGTATTAGATTATTGCCGGCCCATCACACGTAAGACTCACTTGGCAGCTCGAATATCGATGGTCCCTCTGAGCCTTTCCTCGCTGTCATTCTCAAAGTACATCAGCTTGGACTCACGCAGCACAAACCAGCGCCGTTTCCAGTTCCGCCTGGACAGTGTGGACATCCCGCCGCCCTTTTTATACAGCCAGCCGCATTTCAGAGCTTCCTGTTTAGTGCGGAACCACATGAAGGTTTCGTCCTTCAGCACACACCAGCGTCGTCTCCACAGGTTCATCAGGCCTCCAGCTAGAAAAAGACGAGTCCAGCGGTTACACCATATGCACAAGGACACAAGATCAAAAGACTAAAAAGTCCAATTCTGAATTTGTACCAGTCCATTAGTGTGCCCAGTATGTGGGCCGTACTGTATAGGCCAACCTACGAACCAAGTCCAAGTTGGCAGAGCATTCAAACATGTAAAGGTGGGTACACATTTACCCAATTTGTGACCAATGCGTCAGTCCTTTTGGCCCAACACAACCATGTCTAATGGTACCTGGTCGGGTCAAATCATTTTTAAGCCTGCTTAAAAGTCAGGTGATTCAACTACCAATTTCTGAAGAGTGTGTACGGTGGCAGGATCCTATTTACACTATCTACGTACCATTTCTGTACATAGATTGCATAAATAAGCTACTAGGCATGCATAGTAGCTCAATTCTTAAAACAACATACATAAGATCAAAACTACGCAACTGTGAATCCGGACCGTAGTTATGAAAAAAATACTGTAATCTTGTACTGTAAGAACCAATCAGACGGTTTCATTAGAATTGGGCTGCACACCTGATTTACATAATTATCTGAGCACCAATGGTCTAAAGTATAAAAATGATGAGTACGGTTTGTTCAACAGTAATTTATCAGATACTTTTAAGACGGACATCAACTACCTTTCATATAGAGGTAACTGTGAAAATATGGGGGTCCACCTCCATTAAATAGAGTGACGCGAGACGTCATTAATTCTTCATCCGTGTCAATATGGCTGTCCACTTCTTCATCACTGTCCAAAAACTGGAAGTAATAATACAATTCAATAAAACAACTATTTAAAATATGGCATCGTCAGCAGAACATAGCTCTTAGAAATCAAACAAGGGAGAGAGTCTTCTCAATAAGCGTTCTATAATCTCAGCACAAATACTTCCTGCACAGTCTAAAGAAACCACAAACACTTAAGGCAGAGTAGAGCAAAAACAAAAGCTTTCTTTGGCTATAAACCCCAGAAAAGTCAATAAACTAGAGAAAGTCTAGAACAACAAAGACAGCTTAACTAGAGATCAAAGATGTGAAGGAGACGAAAACAAAAACTGAACTTTATTAAAGGAAATATGTTAAACAAGACATGTTATTATATAATGAAGACGTTTCTGACAGTAGTAAGACCAAGAACTTCGGAATGGTGTAATGGGAAATACTTACCGAATCCATACTTCCACACTGTGAGCCATAGCTGCCCGGCTTGGAAATACGAAGAATCTCCTCATCAGTTAGGTGACCATCACTTGAGTTCCTGGCATCGGTAGAACCTGGCGGGCCTTCATCAAACTCTTCATGATCATAGTCTGACTCTACATCAGGGGGATAGCTGTAGATGGGTTCTTGAACCTCCTCACTGTTGCTCTGAGCATCTGACAGGCACTGGTAAATGCTTTCAGACTTATCAGAGATGACGCTGTATGGATCTTGAGCAGATGAAGGCTCCATTGGAGAGACCTGTGAATCTGTAGAGTTGCCGGTTAAATCTCCAGGGATTTTCATGTAGGTTCCATCCTCAGAGAAGCTCTCACTGGTCTTCAGGTCATCTTCCAGCAGAGCGGGTGGTGGAGGAGGAAACATCTCATCATCTGCATGAAAGCCCTCATCTACCTCCTCCTCGGCCAAAGGTGCCACCACACTGCCTTCCACGTTCAAAGTACCTTCAATTCCATTCTCCAAGCTGTTGGCGCTCTCATCTAAATTCCCAAAGTCCAACAGTTCCAGAAATTCTTGGGCCACCCTAGAAGCCTCCTTCTCCAGCTTATGGATCTGCTGTTCCCTCTGCCTCGTGACTTCATTTCGTGTGTCCACACAGGAGATGGAAACGCCATCCAACTTCTGTTGGTGATGCAGCTTCTCAATCTCTTTCTCTAGCCTCAATATCTCCTCCATTTGACGCCTTTCCTCTTCTTGCAGAAGGAGGTTCTCCAGGTTACGTGCTTTCTCCTGTTCCTCCTAAACAAAATGTAAAAAAAACACACCAAAAATAAATAGAGGTTCTTCTGATGTATAGGTGTCAGAACCTGAGTAGAGTAAGGTAGTTTATCCAAAATACATGATATGGGATGTGTGGATCTAAAGAGCAGAGCGAGAATTTACCTGAGCAGCTCGGAGTTCAGCCTCCAATCTTTCCTGCTCCCTAGAATAGACAAAAAAGCAGATTATACAAAGAGACTAAAGAATAAACTCATGATGGATTTAAACCATTGTAAGTTGACCCACTGAAGAATTGACCAATGAGAGGTTTTACCAGAATCTAAACTGACCCACTAGAGGATGGACCCATGATGGATTTTAAACCAGCAAATTGACCCACAAACGACTGGACCCATGATGGATATCAACCCTTTGCAAGCTAACACACTAAAGAATGGATCCATGACGGACTTAAATCATTGAAAATTTACTAAATAAAGAATGGACCCAAGATGGATATTAACCCTTTGTAAGTAAACGCACTAAAGAACGGATCCAGAGTGAATTTCATTTATAAGTTGTCCTCCTAAAGAATTTTTATGTTCGAACCAACGGAATCCTGCTGTACTTTTCTTGCAATGTTTATTTGTTGACACAGCAAGAGGGCGAGACGATTTTACCGTGACCCAATCTGAAATAAGAGTCCTATGTTTTATTATCGGGAGCCCAACAATAGAGAGTCAGGCATCCTACCATCGGTAACATGTGTTGGGATAATAAAACTATCCATTGTTACTAGCGGTTTTACAAAAACAAAAGTTAAACTAGACTTAAACATAATAAAGTTAAACTAAAGCCAAGCAACGATGAACTCTTCAATGGTAAAATAATAAGTATATCAAAACACAAAGGCCCTGGGGCACCGGCTTGGATTATTTTGTGATCTAAAGTCTCTCTACCTTCGCTCTTCCTCTGCTCTTCTTTTTCTCTCTTCTTCCATTCTCCGCTGCTCTTCCAGCTCCCGTCTCCGTCTTTCTTCCTCCTCTTTCCGCTTTCTCTCTTCCTCTTCCCGACGTCTCCG